>JAHBCN010013652.1:0-24070 GCA_019359885.1 Listronotus oregonensis
ACAAGAAAGATACTAGTACTTATAATTCTATTTTATTAGTTTTAATTTGTGTGTGTATTTGCTTTTAGCCTAGTAAAAAGTGATTTAATTTTTAGCCTTCTCTAGAGCTAAAATTAAAAAAAAATATCACAATCACAGAGTTTGTTCTAAAGTCCCTTTTTTTAACAGATAATATGCTTTGACTGCGAAGACGGTAATATTTGTCAGAGTAGTGACTTTAAGAGGAAGCGAATTGCTGCCTTATGTAAGTCAGGTGCAGGTGAGTCAAGTAGAGAAACTGAGAGTAGCCAATGTACCAATTTAAGATGTTAAGTGAGTACTTTTAGGTTTAAAAAGTATTTAATTTTTGCAAACAGAAAAGAGGACATATTGGTCTATACTTAAAGGGAATAGTTTTGGACCCTTTCTTGAGAATATATTGCATAAGTGCTTTCAACTCTCAGGAAAAAGGCCCGTGTCATAGGAAACCTAAGAGGCCAGTTAAGATGGGAACATGACGATTGCTGGTATGCCATCCATCCCAGACAATAACTTGGTATTAGGGACGAAAGAAAGCTGTTGATCGGATCGATTTTTTAAAAATCTTGGTATAGTTCACCAGGGCTTCCTAACTACTAACGTACCGTGGGTGTCTTGAGTGTGGTGAAAGGGAGTTTGTTTACACGGGACTTAAATATTTGGAGATTGGGAGGAAAATCTTCTGCGGGCAGCAGGTTCCATAGTCTTGACACTCTAGGGATGAAGGAACGAAGAAAGCGGGAAGTTCGGGGCCTTTTAACTGAACTGTAAAAGAATGCATACAAGTTGCACTACGTGTTGCTCTGTTGGGAGCTGCCAGAGAAGGAATTATACTGGCCAACTCCTCTGAGCAGAAGCCGTGAAAATACCTATAGAAGAGCGACAGATCCCCTACAGCTCGACGGTGGGCAAAAGAAGGAAGCGTTTTAGTGAGCGTGGGATCATTAATAAGACGAACGGCTCTCTTTTGAATGGAGTCCAGAATGCTAAGTGTTGTAGGGGATGCCATTCCCCAGACATGAAAACAATATTCTAAAGAGGGTCTGATTTGGGATACATACAGAGTATACAAATTGGAAGAGAGAAATACTTTCTGGCTCGAAAGAGATATCCAAGCTTTTTTGAAGCTGCCGAGGCATGATGAATGTGTTTGGAGTTGAGTTATTGTCAAAAGTAACTCGACAAGATTAAACGACTCTTTGTTCTGCAGAGATTGGCCGCTTATATGTAACGGATGAGCATTGGCAGACTTTTTTCGCGACAGCGAACATTACTGTGTTTTCGAGGCATAAAACTAAACAAGATTTTTAGCGCCCCAATCCAAGATAAGTTTGAGGTCCTTTTAAAGAGACACCCGCATTGACCTGCACTTGTTTTCCAAATCAGAATTACATGGTAACTTAAGAAATTGAATACTAGAGTGAAGGGTACTATCGTCAGCAAAACTATGAATGGGATTGATTGTGAAAGAGAGAAGATCGTTAATGTGTAGATGAAACAGCGTGAGTGCCAGCACTGAGCCCTGGGGCACCCCAGTATTAATTTGGTAGAAGCTGGAAGAATGACCATCTACAGTAACTGACAGCCAAAGAAAGCTTAGGTGAAAGACCGTAAGAAGGAAGTTTGTTAAGAAGCCCATCATGCCAGACCTGATCAAAAGCTTTGGATATGTCAAGAGCAACGATCTGGGATTCACCAAGAAACTCAAGGGACTTGTTCCAGTTGTGTGAGACAAAGGAAAGAAAATCAGCTGTGGATCTTCTGTGACGGAATCCATACTGTCTATCATGTAAGATCTTGTGTTTTTCCAGATACTTAAAGATTTGGGAATTAATGAATTTTTCCATTACTTTGTAAACAACAGAAAGAAGAGATATAAGTCTATAGTTAGAAGGGAGAGTTTTGCATCCTTTTTGGGGACAGGTTGCACACGTGCAGCTTTCCAACTCTCCGGGAAAATGCCCGTGTCGTAAGAGATTCAAAAGAGGCGAGTTAGAATGGGTGCAAGCTCGGAAGCACATTTTTTTAAGACGATTGCTGGTATGCCACCCAGCCCAGACGATTTTTTAGTATTAAGAGAAAAAAGAACACGCTTGATCTGTTTGACTTTAAAAATGATATCGGACATTTTATGAGAAACAACAACCTTAAAAAATAATATTAAACATTTTATGAGAAAAAAAATTTTTTTGAAATTATCAATAATTTTATCTTTAAAGAAAGATTTGCAGCCAAACCAGAAAAACGGGACCTTGTCTTTTATAGGATTGTTTAAACAGTTTTTGACTTTTAAGATTGTTTAATTAAATTAATTTTCTGCTTTAGCAAAATACCAACAACTAAAAGAATTAGAAATACTATCTTAACTTTGTAGGTATGTAAAATAATCTTGAAAGCTACTTTCTCTTATTAAGTTTTTTTGAAATTTTATGCCTGTCATTTTTAACCGTATGGCAAACAGAAAGTAATATTGTAGTTAAATTTTAATTAATTTAATTAATGCAAGATTTTCTTATTTGATGCGGAATTTCTGGGGTACACAATTTAAGTAATAGTACGAATAAAAAAAATTGTATATTTACCTTAAATTTTACAATACGCCGAGAAAATAAGGGTTTATGCTTAGGTAAAAGTAAATACTGATTATAGTATTAACTGTAGATCTAGCTTCAGCGATATCATTTTCAGAAATATCAATTATTCTTGGCAGAGGGCACGAAAGGAAAACCCATCCTAAAATAATTAAACATACATTAAGGTGTGCGACGCCAGAACTAAATTACTTAAACGTCAGGAAAAAGTAGAAGCGTTCGGGCGTGTCAATTTACACATTAGAGTCAGAATCAACCCGTCGGGCGATAAAATTTGCAATTAGATGGTAAAAAACATTTATCTATTAGATCAAAAATATTCTCCAAGAAATGTGACCTGATGAAAAAAAGTTTTAAATAAAAGTTGTGGTTAGTTGTAGTTAGTTGTAGATCACAATCTAGATCTTAGGTACAACTTCTGTAAAAAAAAATTCAATATCTCAACTTTTAACAAAATTACAGCCGATTTTAATATCAGATAGATATTTGTTACAGAAAAATATACAATTCAAAGTATTTAAAAAAAGCCTAAATTTTCGGATAACAGTTTTATAAAGATTTTTTTTTTCTCAACTAAAATTCACTTTGAAATATTGCATTTTATTTTGACATTGTATGCACAAATTTTTGCTCATAATTATTGTAATATTATTAAAACTGGTATTTGTTTTGCAGATTTATTTTAATACCTACTTTTTGATATCATTTAAATCAAACTGGTTTTGTTAGGATATAGGAAAAAATATGGAACTTTTTATTTCGGTTTTTTTTGCGCTTTGATTAAACGTGAAATTTTTAAACTTAAATCCGTATACTTTCAATAATAATTAATATATCTCTATAAACATTTATTCGCAAGTACTTTAAAGTGTATACTTTTAAATGTTTATTTTGTTTTATGTATGTAGATTATTAAATTTAAATAGTGCACTATTTTTACGCACAGGTAAAAAATAGAACTTATTAAATCAAAATGTAAATCGTTTTTTGCAGCTAAATATAAACTATTAAAACTACACAAATACACAGATGAATATTTCCAGCAGCGGTTACACATAGTGTGAGCGTGACCATTGATATCGTATTTTTCCAGATATAAGAAAATGACTAAAAGTCTCGACTGCTTCTGAGTGCAGTAAAAACCCTCGAAATTAGCATTTTATGGTACTATTAGGGTAGGTTGACCTAATTATCGCACCCGACCGTACAAGGTCGTATTTCTACCTAACTAGAATAATATATAAGTATTCATGACGTCGTATTTGCCCCAGGTCATATCTAAACGTATAGGGTAAAGTTCGGACCTGAACTATTCTCACCTCTGTTGGCCTGGCCATAAAGGATTACTTTCGATTATTTTTATTGCAGTCGAAGATAATCGATATGTCTAGTAATTTTCTTATATCTTGAAAAATACTATACCTGTATTTATAATAGATCACTGAAAGCTAAGGCGCAAAGCACTAACTATATAATCACTGAAAGCGTTAGTGCATGCAGTAGAATGCAGGAATATTTTTAAGGTTTAACTCACTCGTATAACAATATTTGATCCCTATAATTTGACAATTGAGTCAACCTCTGTAACAAAACTACTTTTTAAAATGATGATTAAAAAAACATTGCAACTCAAAACTTATGTTACAACTTCTGTATAACAAAATTGGCTCTATTTTGTTTGTTTTTTTTTTTAAGTAGACGAATATAACGCTAGTGTGTACGTCACGTCTAGAATAACTTATAAAAACAAAAAAAAAATTAATCTATAAATTTTATTAACATTTTTTTCTGTATCTTTATTTTTTAAAAAGTTACGTTAAAATAATGTAAGTAAAAAAGGGGCCTTTCACATACCTGTACAATTGATTCTATTTAAAAATTCGCTTAACCTTCATAATACATGAAGATATAAAAAAAAATCAAATAAAAGTTGTTGCTTAAGATCATAGGCGCAACTTTTATTTTTTTTATTTTGATTTTTTGAAAAGTTATGGACAGAACCACAAAACAATAATTTTCTTAGTTTTCAAATCATTGGATTAACCGGTCTAGTTTTAATTTCCAAATAAGTTGACAAAAACAAACAAAAAAAAAAGAAATATGTTTAATTTTAAATTTTTGCTTTAAGATTATTATACCATTAGGTTTATTTTAAAATTGCAGTTATTTGTAAAAAAACAGGTAATTTTTTGTATATCGGGCCAATAGCCCATTATGAGAATATTTTGCATCCGGGGGCTTTTCGGAGTTCGGTATCAGCACCCCAAAAATCCTCCGTGTACCAAATTTATTTAAAAAATTGGCGATAAGCCCGATAAGTACACAACTATCAAAAATCAGTGCCCTATCCCAGGTTAGGTTTTAAAAGAACTTTGCTGAAATACGCTATCACGTTTTCTTGGCCATTTTGTATCTGTGACAAAATTCCACCAATAAAAGTATTGCTTGCATCAGTGTCCACAATAAACGTTTGATTGGGTTGAGGATATGACAACACTTGAGGATTACAAAGGGCTTTCTTTAGTTGTATAAAGGCTGCTTCACAATCTTCAGTCCACTTATAGCTTTTGTTATTGTCAGTAAGCCTATGTAGTGGTTTCGCGATATCAGAAAACCCATGTATAAATCTTTTGTAGTAGGTGCACAGTCCCAGGAAACTTCTAATTTCATGTTTGTTTTTCGGTGTAGGCCAGTTTAAGAGAGCTTCTGTCTTCTCTGGATTAGTTTTTACTTCATCTTTAGTAATTATGTGCCCCAGGTATTTAACTTCTTTTTTGAAAGGGTTACATTTCTTTGGACTAAGCTTCAGCTGGGCAGAGCTTCTGAAAAACCTCTTCAACATTTTTCAGGTGGTCCTCAAATGTTTTTCCCCAGAATACTAATATTTTCTAGGTATACTTAGCATGTTTTCCAAGTTAGTTTCAGTAATGTTAACTCCATTTATCGTTCAAAAGGCATAACACGGACCAAATGACATAACATTAGACTGGCACAGTCCGGTTCCGGTCCAGGGGCAGTTTTTTTCTTATCTTCACGATGAAGTTCTACTTGCCAATAGCCACTAAATCTAAAGCTTTTTTTGAATTCTATCGTCTATTCTTGGTAATAAAAAACTGTCTTTCTTAGTGACGTCATTAAGTCTTCTAAAATCAACACAAAATCTGGATTTAGATGAGGTCATAGCTTCGAAAAGGATTCGTTGTTAAAAGTATCAATACTCATTAGATGCAGTCAAAGTTTCAGATTAATCCATAATATTTTTTTAATTTTTTTATTATCGATTTATACAAGACACCTCTGTTCATTCAGAAAATGGAAAAAAAGTAAGGGAGTGAGTTTCGGGTAGGTAGGTAGGTAGGTTTAAAGTGAGTGGACTTTTTACGCCCTCCACTGCGACCGCTCAGTTTATTGTGGCTCACACCTTTTTATATTTCTCCCAATAGGATCGGACTCCTAATGAATCCGATACCAGATGGGAAAGAAAGTCTTCCCCCTCTTACTCGTGTCGCTACTGGACACGAGCAAAAAATGTGTTCTGATGTGTCCTGGTTTTCCGGGTTCCCCCGGAAGAGTATGACGAGCGGGCGATTAGATCCGTCATGCCCTCCTCTCCCGGTCTAGTGGAGTGGTGGTACCAGGTCCTTGTTACAGAACCAGATGTTCTTTCTAAAGGCCGCATTCCGGCCTTACCCCTATGAAAACGGCCCCTATCCGCTTTCTGTTTAAAGCCGGGGAAACCCCTTTTTTTTCCTATAAAGGCAATTCTGTCCGCCTTCTGTTTGGATTCAGGGAACCCTTCCCAAGCACCTTTTTGTTCGGAATGGATTAGTTTTTCCCCCGTGAAACAGGCGCCGGTAACTTCAGGGCCCACGAAACGGATTACCCGTTTCGGTTGGCGCAACGTTGTTTTGACCTTGAGTGGCACCTTCGGTCAGGGCACCTTTGTCACTTTTTCCCTATGAAAGCGGTTCTGCCGCTTTCTTTTTAAAAATAGGAAGTAATAGTCCACCACGGCAGCCCCCCCGCATTGCAGAAAAATAGATACTTTGAGGCCGCCCTGTATCTGGGGAGGCCCCGTTGGGGATACCTGTTTAAGGCGGGATGTTATTCACTCATCAGACAGTATGCTAACAGCTTGAGTTAAAGCCGTTTCATTTTAAACTTCGGATCCGTTCCATACCGTGGCAAAAAAAGAGTTGCCGATAACCAGCAACTCTAGCGCATGTTCCAAAAGATCCTACTGGACCCAAGCACAACGACGATGTGTGAACACACCGGTTGGAAGTTTCGGGTAGTGATGCTCTGTATTTAAAACCATCTCTCCAAAATTATTATGCGACCACTTTGCACAGAATGTTCCGTTTTCTATAATGCAATATCCAGTTTTGTTTTAATAAAACAAATACATGCGATACCATACTAAAAAAAAAAATAATAATAATAATAAAAAAAAAACCCCCTTTAACATAAATTAAAAGATATTAAATCAACTTTAAATTGTCTCAATATGTACTTACCAAAGAAACCATTCCTAAAAATAGTAGAACCATTTATTAGGGTTTTAAAATGGTACTTGTCTCCAGTTACACCTTTAATTGCTGCATCGAGTGCTCCAGTTATATTTCCAACAACGGGTAGGTCGATTAGAAAACCATAGATATCTCCGTTTAAAAGTTTAGATAAGCTTCTTGTATTATTGCCTATGATATAACAGATGGTTTTCGACCCTAAGCTTATCGTCACAGTTATACCTAGTGCTTTAAGTAGTTGACTCTAAAAGTAAATAGTTTTGGTTTCATTTGATAAAGATAAAATAGATTAGTAGACCGCAAAAAGTTGTCGTTTTCTTTACTTTTTTTTTTTAAAAGGGATAACCAATTTTGGGCATTTATTGAAATGCCAATGACGATATTTAGGGGATCAGGGGTTTTTTACGGAAAATGTCATAAATTATCATAATTATTGTTTCTTACTTTCACACATACCTCGATATTCCCTCACTCTTAAAATAATTTAGATTATCTTTTTTTGAATGATGGGGGAAATGTAAGCGAAGGTGACTGTAACAATTAATTATTTAAAGAAACTTTTTTTTTTGTAAACCCAAGACAAACTTGAACTTTTCTACATCACTTTTAGAGTAATCGAAAAAATTTTTTGTTTAAGGAATTTTGCCATACTATCTGCGTATGAAATGAAGCTAATATGGCAACAAGGGTTTTTAAAAAAAAACCGCAGTAGTGTACCATCATAGTTTTTCAAATATTGATAAATAAAATAACAAGCATACGTGCGTTCGGCGGGGTTTTTTCCTCAACAGGCAGCCGCGCCGTGTGCCTAATATATCGGGTATACCCGGAGCGCGGGGATTTAAAAGTTTTGAAGAAAAAAGACAATTTTCTTATAATCATGTTTAATTTTATTTTTAAAGAGGAGTATGCCAGTAAGTCCCCTTAACACAGTTGAACAGTCTTGTTCTCATTAACTAATTCAAACTAAAATGACTTTTTACTAATACATTTGTTATACAATAACATAAAAATATAACTAAATAAACTTTTTTCTCTGTCACAGTTAAAAAAAAAAATCACACACGTTAAAAAAAGTCTTGTGTTTATAAACTGGTTAAAAACTTAAAATATTTTTATGAATAAAACTTTTGTTATGTTAGATGAAACAATTTCGGAAATTTTAGTACTAGGTCGAAATAAATTGTTTTCGCGGTCTTTTTTTTAACCAGGCTTGAACTTTCTTCAGATTTATAGAAAAAACGATGTCAATGGCACTTATTTTTTTGTAATATTTAATTCAATTACTCACCGTTTACCGAACAATATTAGTAGAAACCGAATATTTTTAGATCTATGAAAATAATAGAAATAAAACTTTTATATAAACAACAAATAAGAACAAAATACGGTGACATAACCAAACCTAACCTCAAATTTACTGCATTTTTGTAAAAACTGAACGCCTTTTTAGAGTTATTTTAATTGTTTTTAGTGCAAATTTTTGCTAATATTTTTTTTAAAAGGCGCTACTTAGTTATGATTTTCTAAAAATTTTGATGAATTCTTGGATCAAAGTGGGTCCCCGGGCCGGGTCTAACAATAAAGTAGGAAAATATTCTATTTTCTTTTAATTATTCATTAAAAAAAAAAAATTAAATAAAATATTCGCTATTTTGTATAAAAGCCCCCCCTCTCACATACATAAATAAAATACTGAAATAATCCGGATCAGGCCGAGCGAGCGGGCGGTTTAGCGAGACGAGGGCGACGCGGCGCAGCGTAAGGGGGAAAGGGGAAATGGAAATTTTGGGGGTTTAACGTAATTAAAATTTTTTCCTGAAGGGTCGGGCCGTTCCAAAGGCCATTTAATCGCGGTGGATGCTTTCCAAAAACAAAAGCCAGTTTACTCCAGTGTGGAAAAGAATTAAATTTTGCGGGTTTAAAAAAAAAAGATAATTTAAAACCCGGTATCTTGCTTACCATTTTTTTATTTAAAAACAATACAGGAGGGAAGAGGTTTTAAAAAAAGAAACAAAAAAAGGGTGAAAAATTTTCCTTTGTAAAAAATCAAAACCTTCTGCAAAAGTCGTCATTGGTCATTTCAGATGCCCAAGGACCTAAGCTATCGTTCTGTAAAGGTCTCATCTAGTTATACCTCAAAAAAAAAAGTCACATTTTTACAGTTTTTGCGGTCCACTAGATAGATATATTTTAATAATAGATTTTTAAAAAGATTATATTACAGAGTTTTTGTTGGGTATTCGCCACCCACAGTAAATATTAAAGTTGCCGAACAATCAATGTTTCGGAATCAAGCCTACCACCGATTTCAAGATAAAATTATTTTAAAAAATAAAAAATAATTACAATTTTGCTTTCAAAATTTCGTATAATATAAGAGCTCAATGTCAATAATTTATTACGTCGCTTTTTTTTATTAAGAAAGGTTAATTAATTTTAGCTTTTTTTGAAATTACCATGGCATGAAGCAAAGGTAACCAAGTAGGGCCGGATTTAACCTTAGCGCCGCCCCTGGGCACTAAAGAAAATGCCGCTCTATTACCAAAGTTCCACATAAAATTATGGTTTTGATACACAATTTTTGAAGTACAACTTCTTTATCGACGTATGGAAGAAATTTTTTTGCAATATTAAAAAAAAGTGACACTTTTTCGGTTACGCTCGACCGTCATGGCTGCCGTAGGCGAGTGAGGGTGAGGGCATTCGATTTCGCTGTGAATGTGTTACTCCCCTTTGACTCGTGCCTCAATTTAAGCTACTAAAAATTTCCTCAGGCTTTTTGGGATCAAAAAAAGGTTTCACCAAACTTAGATTTTTATACTCTTCGAAACGATTCCGACCGGTAGATTTTGAAAAATCCCAAAAATAAGATCTTCAAAAATATGTTTTTTTAAAAATATTTTTAATCTGCTATACCGACCAATCCCAAATACTAACAGCTCTTAATCTAAAAAAAAACGCGTCGATTGCTCCCAAACATGTTAAAATTGGTTGATATGTTTGAGAGATTTCGTTATTAAAATATTTAAAAACAAAATTTTTTTATATTTAAACACCTTTCAGATCTTTTTTTGTATAACCAGGATCCTCGCGAACATTAAAAGCATCGGACGCCTCCCCAAGGCTCACCCCGGATCATTATATCCATATTTTTTTTTTATATATATATAATTTAATTAAATTAATAATAAAGACTATTCTTATGGTTTGGATGGAAAATAAACTTTTAAAGGGGGTTTTTCCCTGAAAAAAAGAATTTTATTTATTAAAACTTTTAAAGAAACATTTTTTTTTAAAACTCTATTGGGGAAAACCCACCCAAACAAGAAACGCATTTAAATTTATTTAGGTTTTTTTAAATTTATTAAAATTTAAGCCAAGTAATTAAATAACATTTGACTTTTAAAAAAACCAAAAACCCCCAAATTAAAATTAAAGAAATCTATTTTTTTAATATATTTGGACCACTTTACCCCCTTTTAAAAAATTCAAAAAGAAAGTCAGAACGCTTTCATGTCAATTTAAAAATTCCCCCGATATGAAAATTTGCAAACGACTATGCACACTTTAAATGGGTTTTGGCGACGGTGAAATTTAACCAAATTTTAATATGTATTAAGGACCTCAAAATAAGCAATTTTTATCATTGCCAAAACTCTAAACTTCAGGGTAAGCCACTAAAGCGAGGTATAATTTGTGTTTTGGGTGATTTAAAAAAATTATTGGTTTACTAAGTATTAAAACTGTGTTTAAATAGAAAATAATACAAAAACTTCTCATATACATATATATACTGTGTATATTAACTTGTAATTTTTAAAACGCTATTGGGTTAAACAAAAATACAGGGTTATTCAGAAAACCAATTGTTTAACGCCATAAAAAAAAATAATAATAAAAGGGTAATTTGGAAAAGGTGTTGAAGAGAAAAAATTTTTTTTTTGATTTTATCGAAAAAGCTACTCTTGATAAAAAATTTGCTACTTCTAAAAAAAGATTGGGATGGAAACATTTAACATATTTTATACGCGGTGTTCAGAAAATTAAAAAACTCTTAAAATGGTTCAAGAGTAAGTGCATGTATTTGAAAGATAGGGAAAAAAGTTACTAGGAAAAGTTGTTAAAAATTTAAAAAAGATAGTCTCTAATACCAATATTTGAAAAATCGCTACTTTTATTTTCTGTGAATAAATTTATTTTAATATCGATTTAAATTTTTAATATCAATTAATTATCAAATTTTTTGTTAAGTAAGCATTTAAAGCTGACGATACTCCGGCTTATGAATTATAAAAGCAAAGTATCAATAAAGCTTGTCACTATCAAGGCCTACTTTTTTAAAAATTTTGAATTAGTTAATTGATAATAAAATTTTAATCACAAAAAAAAAAAAATGGGCCGATTTTCGAAATGGTATTAGAAACTCTACGTTTGACAATTTTTTCTAGTAACTTATTTCCATATCTTGCAAATATGCACTACTCAGTACCATTTAAGAATTTTTAACCCGAAAATATTTTAAGGGCAATCTTCAAAAGCAGCAAACATTTTTATTACAAGTAATTTTTTTGATAAAATTAAAAAAAATTTTTCTATTCACCTTTTCCTGGGTACGTCCAGGGAAAAGGGTTTGAATAGAAAAAAACCCTTTTTTTTTTTATTTTATCAAAAAACACTACTCTTAAAAAAATTTTGTTTAACTTCTTAGAGTAAGATTGGGATAAAAACATTTAACAAATTTTATCGCGGTATTCAGAAAATTAAAAAAAAATTTTAAATGGTTCAAGTAAAGTGCATTTATTTGAGAAGTTTGGAAATAAGTTACTAAAAAAAGTTGTTCAAATAAAAGTAGTTCTAAATCTTTTTTTAAAAAAAAAATGGCCCTTTTTTTTTTATTAATTTATAAAAATTTTTTTAATATTCTAATTCAAATTAACAACTCTTATTGTACTAAGAGGCGTTGATAGTGACAAGCTGTGACCCTTTCGCTTTTATAATTTATTAGCCGCAGAAACGTGAGCTTACTTAACAGCAAAAAATTTGATAAAATTAATATTAAAAATTTAAATTGGTAATAAAAAAATTTAATCACAAATAAATAAAAGTAGGCCGATTTTTTTTAAAATTGGTATTAGAACTACTAATTTTGAACAACTTTTCCTAGTAAGTTATTTCCATATCTTCACAAATAAATGCACTTTACTCTTGTACCATTTAAGTTTTCAATTTTCTGAACACCGCGTATAAAATATGTCAAATGTTTTTATTAATTAAATCTAAGTAGCAAATTTTTATCAGGTAACTTTTCAATAAAATCAAATAAAATTCTCTTCAACACCTTTTCCGGTACTATCTAAAATAAGTAATCTGTAATATTACTGTTGGGAAATAACAAATTAAACCAAAATAGGAGTTATAAATAAAGCAAAATAATTTTAAGAAGATAGCATTATTTATTATAGCAGGAAGTTTCTTAAAATGCAAAGATTCCCCCAAATAAAGGAAAACATTACTAAATGTTGATAATCAAATTTTCGAATATAAAATGGTCACAAGGAAAGAAAACAGTATATAGGTTCTTTTTAAAAGTTTTTTAAAAAAAAAAATTAATAATCTTTTTTAAATAAATGTATAAGTAACGTCATTATAGAGATAATTATTAAATTTTTTTGGAGATTTCACAAAAATAATATCTTAAAACAACAGCTAGGAAAAAATTTATATAAAAAAAAAAGGGGAATAAAATTTTTTTTTTTAATTTTTTAAAATTTTTTTTTTAATTATATTTAAATAAAGTAAAAAAACTTAAGTTATACATTAAAATAGTCTAAAAATTTAATTTTTTTGATTATAACTTGAAAAGTATTAAATTTATACAAAAAAGTTATTTAACTTAAATTAAAGACCTGTAAAATAAAATTTCGAAAACCCTTTTTTTTATTTTTGAGATTTTTAAATTTTAAAACAAAACCCAATACTATTTAAAAACTATAAACATAAAAAAAAAATAACGAAAAAAAATAAAGCTTTTAAAATTTTTTATAAAAAAAGTTATAAAACCCTTTTTTTTATGAGTAAAAAAAAAAACGAGATATAAACAAAAATTTGATTTTGATTAAAAAATTAAGTCCAAAATATTTAAAAAATTATTATTTTTTATTAATCTGTTTTTGGGTTTTTTTTTAAATTATTTATTTGAATCCCATTTCACCAAAAATTTAAAAAATACAATGGGTTTAAAAAAAATTTTGGAAAATATTATTTTCTGGCTTACTCTTTTTTTTTATTTTATTATACCACTTTGAAGTTAAAAAATTAATATACAGAGCAAATTTAAAATTTTTTTTGTTGTTAACTTTTAAAACATTATATTTTTGGGGGCTTTTTTTTCCCGGGGCCCTTTGGTTTTCCCTTTTTTACCCCCCAGTTTTTTTCGTTTTTTTATTTTTTATTTTTTGGCGGCCAGAAAAATTAAAATAAAAAAAAGTTGGGTCCCGAAAAACAAAACTGGTTCCGGGGCCCCCTTTGTAGTTTGGCCGGGTTTTTTCTTTTTTCGTTCACAAGAAAATATTTTAAAATTCCCTTATTTTTGCGTTTTTTGTATTTTTTTGGAAACTTTTTTTCAAGATTAAGATTTTTTTTCTTTTAAAGGTTTTTAATAAAAATTAAAAATTTGGGTTAAAAAATTTTTTTTTTTTTTTTTTTTTTCCCCAAAAAGCCCCCCAAAAAAAAAAAATTTTTGTAAAAAATTAAAAAATTTTTTAAATTTTTTCTTAAAACAACCTTTTTTAAAAAAAAAAAAAAAGTTTTTTAAAAAAGTTTGAAAAAGATTTTTTTAAGTTTAACATTTTTTAATTACTTTTTGGACTAACTTTGAAGTTTTTACTTCTTCAAAATAAAGCAACGCGTTAACGCACGAATAAGTTTTTTGAAAATATCCAATAAAATAATATACAAATTGGGTTTTTTTTTTTTTTATGGTGATGTTAGAAATGTAATTAATAATTAAGAAATAACTTAAAACAAGATGTTTAAGGACATTATCTATCAACAATTACAAAACTTAGGTTTTAAGGACACCTATGTTTAAACCATAGATTGATATTTTATTGCTGTAAAAGTTGCTCTAAACGCAATAATAAAAATTGACTAGCATTTATTATGTTAACGTCGGTCATTTAAATCATCATTGGTTCCTTATTTATAATACTTACGCCAATAAAACTATTTAAAAAATAAACCAGTAGGCAATAAATCAAGGCCACTTCGGTATCTACCAATGCTTTCAATTCAAGAATGACAGCTACAAGGACCTTTGGGAAGTTTGATCCCCCGTCCACCAAGTAATATTTTTATAATAACTAAACTTGACTCCACCTAAAAAAAAATTACCTTTAAAAAAAATTATTTGGGGATTAAATTTTTGGGAATTTTTTTTCCCTTTCTAAAATGGCTTATGCAACCTTCTACTGAATATAAAAAATGTTGAAAAACCCAATAAAGAAACAGGGTCCGTTTGTGTCTAAAATATTTTTAAAATGCCAAAAAAACTTTGAAAAAAAAATTAATTATTTATTATATTAGCAGAAGGGGGAAAATTGGCGGAAAGCCCCCAAAGTAAATATTATTTTTTTAAAAAAAATGGCAGGGGAAAAACACTCCCCTTTTAGGGGCTGGAAGTGATCACCCAAATATCAATTAAAACAAAACAAAAATTTAGTTAATGTTTTGAGAAACCAACATTAAATCTGTAGTTCAGCAAAAACGGAAAGCAATTTCCGCATCGGTTGGGGCCCCAAAAAAGGCAAATATCCCCCTTCGCTACCCGGGGGCAAAAAACCCTTTTTAAAAATGCAAAAAAAAAAACAAGCATTTCGGTAAAATTTTTGGGTGGCTGATTTTAAAGGACCTGGTGTATGTTATTTTATCAAAGGGAAGGTTCAATGCGGAGGTATATATAATCTACTACAGAATATCATTCTTCCTTCTGTACTGGATCGTTTCCGGACAGAAATTTTATCTTTCAAAGATAAGTGTCCCGTTCATATGGCCCGGCAAGTCGATAAATGAATGGAAGAGCAGCGTATCGGGGGTTTTTCCTTGGCCCGCACGTAGTTCGGTTTAAATTTATGGAAAATGTTTGGGGGCTTATTTGTTAAAAAATAAAAAGGGAAAAATGAGTTTAGGCCGCAAAATATAAACGAACTAAGGATAAAAATTTAGAGGGGTGATACGAGGAAAACCGACTCGTCGGCTTTGGTCCATTCGATGCCTGGAATGCTAAACTCTGTCTTAGAAAAAACGGGGGCCCCAATAATATATTGGATTTGTTTAGGAAGGATATTTAAGTTTGTTTAAATTTATTAAATTTTAAATTTAAATTTTTTAATTTATTAGTTTTTATAAGATATAAATATTTTCTTTTTCCTTTTCTTTATTTATAGCAATTAAAAAAAAACAAGGTAAAAAAAAAGCGATTTACAAAAATTGGCAGAAAAGTCAAATTTACAAATTTTTTTCCCCCATATTTAATAGCCGCCACTGTACATGTAACATTTTCTCTTATTTTTGGTCAAAAATCTTCTACATAGCGTTACCCCATGTTTTCACTCCGTGCAAAACCTTATACTGTTTTCAAGTTTAGTACAGTTGCGGGCGAAAAAAATTTCCCGGTTAACATTTTCTGTCCTATTTTTGAAATTGCATAAACTGAATTTTTATCATTTAGGCCTTAGGTAATTAAATTGGTAAAAAAATAATTTTTTAAATAAGTAACGTTTTTTTTTTAAAAAAAAAAAAATATAATATGGGGGGGCCCACCGTGCTAAATCGGGTTTTCTCGAGCGTCATAGAGACCTATTAGGTTGCGAAGCTTGATAATAACAAAAAAAAAAATGTCATATAATATATACCTTTTCATCGGTGGGGAAAGCGGCTATAGATTTTCAAAAATGAAAAAAAAAACTGTTGCATAGCCCTTTTTTTTCCCGGTCGGATATTGATATCATCCATTTACTTTTTTTAAAAAATGTACGTATGTTAATCTGATTGTTTCCATGAGGGGGGTGGTCGAACGAAAAATTTAAAAAAATAAAAAAAAAAAAAAATTTGATCGAGCGCGTCAGATTTTTTAAAGGGATGTTAAGTGAACCAAAAAAAAAGCTCTTATAAATAATCGACGATTTGGATGTGACGCTAACTTGCGGCTATTATTAAAATGTGCAAAAAAATCGCCATTTTGAAATACTCAAGGGGTCAGATTAAGATATTTTGGTTCATCTTTATGCCCTAGACGTGCTGTCTCATAATCTGACGATTATCTGGAGGGATTCGCCTAATCTGAAAATTTAAAAATTTTTTTTTTTCTATTTTTTTAAATCATTGAACTTAATTAATTGAAAAGCTCGGAAATAACATGCAAATAAAAAAGTATATGTTTTAAAAAATAGAATACTTTATTTGAAAAATAATTAAAAAAAAATTAAAATTTTTTTTCCGAGTATTTTTTTTTTAATTATCATCATCATGGGTCGAACCCTTTTTCCCTTCTCTGACTCGATTTCATCCTCAGATTGTGTATCTGTAACAAGAAATCATTAAAATATTTAACAATTTTTTTTTTATGAATTATGTTTTTTTTAATTATTTAAGAAAAAATATACCTAATTCTGGAGTATCCTCAAAAATATGAGAGAATATCGGGGTGTTATGACTACATCTTCATACGATTGCGGCAATTGATCACCTGCAAACCAGATCTTTTCCCGAATTTCCCCGTAATTACTTTCCACCCATAGTCCGTTGGAAAAAGACCCAGTAATTTTTGCATTATGAGCATTACACCACAAGCAAGCAATGAATTTTGTGCGTAACACTTGTTGGAGTAGCTCCGATTGACAGGGTGGCAAGTTGCACCTGTAACTCTGGAAAATTAAAGGAGAAAGGTTGTGATTTTTTTTGACCTTGTACGTCTTATTGAAGATGACAATCCTGGCTTGATTGACATCGTCTAATTTTTTCAGCCCATACAAGTGACAAATAAAAAAAACGGGATGATTTTAAAAAGAATCCTGAAATTATGCTCCTTTGAGCCCAAATCCAAAAATGTTTTTTGGAAAATTTCACAATTCATCAGAAATTGAAAAGGTTTCTTTTTCCCTCGTCGGTACAATGCTGGGTTAAAATCACAACCAGTGAACGCATGCAAAGCCGGAAGCGCCTTCAAAATTTTTTGGGCCTAATTTCTTGTAGAGAGCGGATACGCCCCGATGTATCGGCGTGCATTGCCAACCCCAAGACCCATCGACTTAAAACTCTTGCTTGCAGGTTTTCCCCATTATTCGCCAACATGATGATTACAATATCTGTATCAAAGTTCTGATAGTAATAGTAGAATCTTCTTTTTGTTGGCAAGAAAGAAATGCAATCTTCGTATCCGCTTCTTCGTGATCGGGGCATGACAACTCATAATTAATGATGCGTGTTACTTTATTATCAGTAACAGAATATTCATAACACAAATCATGTATTATGAAAAATTATTTTACTACCGATAATAGCTGCCTTTTCCCTGATCAGCCCAATGAGCAATCAAAAAACTTGACAATAGCTTCCTTAAATTTTTAGTTTTTTTCAAATTTTTTTTGAAAAATCTGATGTTCTTGTTTGTTGGGGACCGGAGATGTGGAATTCCTTGTCGTCTACACTGCCTCGGAGACAATGCCCCATAATCTTTGATAGAGGGTGTGAAGTAACGATCAAATACAATAGCAATTTTACTTGGGGGGGCTATTGATAAGGCATTGCAATATCTTCTTTGACACACCTCCAAAACTACGGGGCATTTCTTTAAAAAGTATTTAAAAAAAAAAAACCTTTAAAATTTAAAAAGGTCAATTTGGGATGACTTTTGCTCCATATCTTCTACTTGTTTCCTAACTCATGAATTAGTACTGACTTATCAGTCTTGTTTAAAGAACCATCTATATGGCACAGTTTTAACGGTATGGGAGTTATAGGAAAACAAAGTACTTTCTCAGGTCTATACTCGTGTCAAGAGATAGAGCTAATAACCGACCAAATAAACCCCGCTGCAATTTAACTTCGTGCACTTTTCCACCAATTTTCATTTTTTTCTTCTTGAGGTTTGCAAAAGTCAGCACCGTTTTTTTTTTACTGGCTGGTGAAACCTGTCTGAATTTAAATTGCATTCCGTTATAAATTGATCCCCAAAAATGTTCCTCCAGACACTGTCTTTAGCAAACAGTTTGTAATATCTAGAGGGGCAGCTTGTCCTGTTGAAATATTAAAAAACTGATCCTTATCAATTGAAGGAGAGAATGGATTAATGTTCTGCAGGACACTGTTCGAAAAAGCTTCGATTTGGATGTGTTGTTTCTTCATTCGATCTGGGTGTAAAATCAGCAGCAATATCTTTCAGTTTGTGTTAACCCCTGCACGGGGGTAAGTACGTGAGATATGATTCTTGTTCCCCCCTGTTTTTTGGCCCAACGTTGTCTAGCAGCAATTGAATTTGTGGGGTTAAAAATTTCCCAGTGAGACGACGAGCAGCACCCACCATTTATCGTCTGCTCTAACGTTAAATCTACGGGAATTCTTGAAAAAGGCTTGACGGTTCTTCGGTTTCCCAAAACGAACCCTTAACCATTTCAGTTCGGGGGCCCTGGATGTGTTTATCTACGTGTTGCAGAAAATTTAAATTTAGTACACTAGCCATCGACTATAGTTCGGTTGATTGTAATAGAAGAATAAGCTAACGTTTTTTGCAATGGTATATACGTACAAATCTAAATCTCCAACTCTAATACTTCTAATAAATAAGTGGTAAAGATTTATAAAATCGATGTACATTGCGTAAAATTGCGCTTTTTTTCCCGTGCTTGCCGCCTAATGTGTTTTCTGTATATTCCTCATAAGATTGAATGAGACTTTGTGTTTCTGCATGCCGAACTTGCGGAGAGATATCTTCATGACCCAAAAAATGGGTTTGAGATTTTAACACTGTTTCCCCCAATTTGTGAATTGTTTGTCCCCCAAAAATGTTTGGGAAATGAATTGTTGCAATCCCAATCCCACGGGGGAAAATGTAATCTTTTAAAATCTGTTGTAATTTTTTCCGCCAATAAAACCTGAAACTGAACCACTAGCGATCAATTCACATTCAGTCATGATATTACCCCGGGCCCCAATCTCCCAAAAAAAGTGCCAACTGCCTTGAAAAAAACCATTTCAATATAAAAACCCCCAAATGAATAAAAATATTATCAAATCTTGGAGATTTTTAGCTTGAATACAATAACAGGGGCGAGCAATAGCTAGATCATAGGTGATCTGGATATAAGGCGCTTGACATTCGTTTGCAATTTCCTGACTCCCAAATTTTAGAGTTTTCAAAACAGTTGAATTGTTGGTGGGAGAAACATTTATAGGAGTAAGATATGAAACTTTTTTTAACTCGTGAATCGTCTATCAAAATCTTGCTGTGAAATCCAACCCACATTGGAACATCCGATATTTTATACTTATGTAAAAAACAACCCCGTAACGTCCCGCCGTTTCGACGTACTCAAATTGTCTGGAGCTTTATTAAGCTCTGAGATTTCTAGCTGACTCCAATTTGGGAATTTTTTTAAATTTTTTGGTGAATGGATGCATTTCGTAAGTAACTTCTTCAAAGCTCTGCGTTTTCGGTTTTTTTTTTTTGCGGTGCTAGCGGATAATTCAGAAAAACTACCACGCTCAACCTCATTTATTTTAAATTTGGCCCTGTACACTAGGGCTAGAAGATTCCCCAGGAAAACAGGATCCGGATTTTCACGATATCCCGGGAAAAAATTTTCCCCACCTATCGGGGAAAAATCTTTGCCATTTAGAGTTTCAACGAAGGGGGAAATTGTCAAATGCGACACCAGTATTCAAGTCCGGGGGACGTAGGATATCTTCAGGACATACATGAGCATTATTTACTGTTGAAAATGTTAGCTCAGTTTCTAGCTCTTCTAGAGTTGTGTAAGAGCAAGGGGTCCATATTTTTTACAGTATGTTAACAACTTTCTTACTGTTACATAAATTTTTCTGTCAGACCCAGGGTAATGTGCTTTGACGTTTTAATTTTTTGGCTAAAAAACTGCGTAAATCAAATCTTGTCCAATGGAAAAAATAAAAAAGGGTTTATTCTTTTTTTTTACTTTCCCTTCTTTTTTGGGTATATGGCCCTCACCGCAAATGAATGATTCCAAAAACAAATAAGCTCTGGCACGTTATCCCATTCTCCCATCATCAAATCTTCAGCCGTACAATTTTCCGGCAATTCTCTTCTGGTCGAGTTAAAGGGGTTTCTTCGCGAAGTTGTGTTGCAACTGAACGAATTGTTTTTTTTTCCCGCCATCGTTTTTTTAAAAAAATCCTTTTTTGGGTTTAAAAAAGGGGGCGGGAAAAAAAGGGGAAAAACTTTTTTTTTCAACCCTAAAATAATCTTAAACTTTTTGTCAAATGTTTCCATTAATTTTTTTTTCCAAAATGACGATCTGAGAACGAAGAAATAGTAATAGAAGTAGACAATAAACTGTGTTGCTTTCTATCAATTTTTGATATTCTTTTTTTTTGTAGTCAAAGAACAAGCATTCTTTTTTGACCACTCTTTCTTCTAGCATATCACAAAGAACAGTATACGCAGTATTGTTTAAAAAATTTTTTTTTTAAAAATTCGCTATTTTCATCCTTATAAACCTCTCGTAAGTATTGATCTTTGCAACATTTATGGTAAGAAATTTTGGAATCATCTGAGAAAAAAAACAAAAACTTTTCCAACATCGATATATCATTTTGTTCCGTGGCCGCGTTTTTTAAATTCCCTATAGTTTTTAATCGATTTACAGCTAAGCGAACTTCATGACCATGATGCCGTTTACGTTGTTTTTCGCAAATGAAGCACGTTTGCGATGCTGAATCGTTATGAGCGACAGGCTCATCGGTTGGGAAAAATCATTGAAATCTTCACAGTCCTCTTGAATGTTGCTGTATTCTCCCCCTCTGCAAATTTTTTTAAAAATAAAATAAGAAAGCTGATAATTATAAAAAGAAATTAAAAGATTGGTAAAAAAATAGATTCATTCATATCTTATAATGGTATTAATAATTTTGTTGATGCAAAAACTAATCAATTTTTTTTTTTAAGATAATGATTTTTTTTTCTAAAAATTTAACTAAAAAAAATTTAAATTTAATAAATAAAAATTTTTTGGGGAAAATTTACTATATTAGCACTTACTCGTCTGTCGATTTTACCAACAGCCTCGGAAGACGTGGAATCAACAGTAGCATGTGATTTTGGGGCACTCTCCAGAATCGGAACTTTTGACCGAGCACTCTCCAGAAATAGGAAAATGTGACTCGAAAAACTTTCCAGAAACAGGAGCATGTGTTTCGGAGATATTACCAAAAATTTTCCCATGCATTGTCCACTACACTTTGCTGCTGTTATAAATACTGAAAGTCTCGCGGGATTTTTATTGCTGTAAATAATTTATAGCACTGTGCGTGATACACTTTCATTTTTTAAAGAAGATTCTATCGAAATTTCAAGGTTATCGTATTTTGTTTGGGATTTTTTGGAGAACCGGTTTGCTCCGACGATATTCTAAAACATTTATACATTTTTGTAATGTTTCTAATGTAAATTTAATTGTTTTTAAAAAAATTGTTTCCCACAAAATACACACTTTATATTAATATCACTCATAGTCAATATTTCTAAACTTTTATTCACATAATTTATATTAAAATCACCAAATAAGCAAAAATGTTGGAAATACGTTGTAAACAATATCATACCACGAACAAGTCTGTGTGATCAGCTGTCATGGCGTCATGGCAACAGAAACCAGAGTGGGGACAATTTGGGAATAGATAGAGAAAAAGGAGAGAGGAATAGAAACGCGGGAGGGGAAAATAGGCATCACGTAGCTGCATGCATTAAACTTTATCGATGAATATTTGTTTCTTCGGCTTGTGGAAATCGTAGTTATATATTTTTTTTAATCCCTTTAATTATTCCCTTCAAAATAAAAAAAAAAAATTTGCCACGCTCGAGAATGTCACGATGACGTTTTTTTTTCAATTTTTTAACCCCCCCCTTCTTTACGTCACTCTCAAAATTGTCAGATTAGTGGAATATAAAGTTTTAGCATGTAACTAACTTCCCTGCCTTAATCTGACGCGCTCGAGGATTTCAGATGATCAATTTTTTTTTTCTAATCTGATCCTTTATCCTTGACGGGCGGTCATATATATGGGGCTCATATTTGGTGGAAATCCCAACCGGGTACAAGGTATACCCCTGTATATTAATCTCCGCGCTTTAATAAAAACCTGAAATCCCCCCTTGGGCTCCCCCACTATAAATAAATGTCAACGGATAACCTTAATATATAATATACTATATTTAGAATAGATTAATTTTCAATAAAAAATTAAAAAGTGCAAACTCTTCCACAAAAATTGACGTTTGATAAGTATATAACATATTTTTTTTTTTTAAAACAAATAAAACAACAAAAAAACATAAAAATATCAAAAATATAAGTAAACTAATAATTTATTCTAGCGCCGTTTTTGTTAAAAATTTGGGTTTTTAAAAGCTTGAGCATGGATGCTATCAGCTTTTAGATATGATGTGCATTATATTTATTCCATATATCCGATTTTGTTCCATAGATCATTTGTTTGTGGTTTAAAAACATTGGCCTTATTCATCGTTTTGATATTGTGACCCCCAACATTTTCTATTGGGTTGACATCGGACTTCTTGGGGGGGCCCAATTGGGTAATATTTTTTTTTACACCCAGTCAGCAATTTTGGCTAAAAAAGGGGGTTTAAAAATAAATGAGCTTAAAAAAAAATTTTGTAATATATAAATTAAAAAACTTAAACCTGAAAATTTTCCTTAATCCCTTTGCTTTTAAACCGTTGGGTATCTTCTTTTCCCAAATCTTTTGTTTCGAGAACTGTACACTCTAACTCGCCCATTAAAAAAATTAAAAAGGTTTTCCCAACCAAAAAACGACTTTTTCCCCAAAACCCCAACCCTTCCTGTAAATACTGCAAAGCAAATACCACTCTTTTCCCCTCTTTGTTAACAGCCGTTAAAGATGGTTTCTTGACAGCAGCATGATTTCTTCAACTGAATCTTTCCTTGATGCGGTGTCTTGAGACCCCAAAAATCCCGGAAATTCTGTTTGTCTATGTGCTACCACGGCTGTTTGGAATGAATGGTTTTTCAAATAAGTGACTAGATTATTAACTTGTTTCTTGTTTGATATTTTTTTTTTTGCCACTTTCACACAATCTATTTAAGAAGCCACTATTTTGCCACTTTTACTTTAAATCTTAAACACTACTTTTTTGGGAAATTAATTTTCTCGGATATTTGCTTTTTTTTAAAAAATATTATTAATATTGCGTTTATTTTTTTCTTACCGGGCCCCCCGGCCGATTTTATTGAAATTTTGTATACTGGGGTTTTTTTTGGGGGGCTAATCACGAATCTGAAGTCAAACTTTGTCGGGGACTTTTAGTTTTTTAGTTATAACGCCTCACTCGTACCTAACCTCAAACTGCACTAACTTTTCTAAAATTACTCCTGCTTAAAACTGATTACACCCAAAATTGGGAAAATTTTTTGGAAAACACTTATTATTTTATAAGATAAATTTAATTTTACCTTTATTTAACAAATATTAATAATAAAAAAAACACAACAAAAATATTAATTTTAATTTTTTTAAATGTCAACAAAATTTTTAGATATTTTAGACAGTTTTATGTTGTTACACCAAAGGGGCCCGCGAAACAATTGAATGACCTATTTTTTTTAAATTTAAATTATTATTTTAATTTTACGCGACTTA
>JAHBCN010013653.1:0-23949 GCA_019359885.1 Listronotus oregonensis
CCCATTTAAATGGGGGGCTGTAAAGTTTCCCCAAAAATTATATCAGATGATAAAAAACCCCAATATTACAAAATAATTTTAAATATTCACAGTAAAAACTTGGGGGAATAAAACAATTTTAAAAAAAAAAAACAGTGAATGTTTAAATTTGACATATGGTGATTTAAAATTTAAAAGATAGTAACAAAGAATTAGGAAAAGTCCCCCTGGCCCACTACTTTTTTGGCAAAACTCCGCATTGCCCCCCCCCTTCCCCCCGCTGCCCTGCCTGGACAATTTTTTGTTCTACAGTATTGGGTTCCCCTTTACCCTTTAAAAATTTTCCTTGTAAAAACCAGCTTCCAACGGCAAACAATTTGGCAACGCGGTCGGGCCCCCGGTGGCGTTCTGGCTCGATGGAAGCAGGCTCGAAAAGTCTTTCCATAGGAATTAAATTTTTAACATTGGAGGTTTTTTCTATAGTAGAATATAATATTCTTTGCTTTTCGCTGACACACAGCGTAAATTTTATTAAAAAAACGTTGATTGAGTATTTTTTTGGGGAAGATACATAAGCTTAGGGGAAAAAAAAAACCCCCGAAAAATTTTTTTAGTCGCTTAAAAGGCCTAGCATCGACCATCTGTTTAGGAAAACATAAACTAAATAATGATTTATTGATTTATTTAAAGAAAAAAAAAAAGATTTTTAAAAAATTTTTTTTAAAACCCCCGGCAAAATCTTCAAAAAAGTCCTACCATCGAAAAGCCGACGTTGTCAGATGTTGTAAAACTAACCCCCCTTGTTCATTCTAAAAAAATTTTTTTTGGGAAAAAGACTATGGAACCAAAGATTTCATTGATTATAAAAAAAAGATCAAGTGAAATTATGGCAATGTCACAATGTTTATTTAAAAACATTTTAATGAATTTTTAAAAAAACATAAATGTGAATTTGGGATAAAAAGTACAATTGAAACAATCATTATTGAATATAAAAGGTTTTTTAGGGAAAATTGGTAAAATTCTAAAAGAATCACAAATTGTATATTTTGATATTTTTATTAAAAAAAAAAGTGTTTCGAACATTACGGGGGGAAATTTAAAAAAAGTTTAGAAAAAAAAAAAAAATTGGCAGAAAACCCCCACAAAAACCCCCCAAAAAATTAAATTTTTTTCTTTTTAAATTACCACAAAATGGGGGGTTTACTTTTGAGATACAGGGTGTTTTGAGCTTTTAAAAATACCCATGCTTTTATTTTAACTTAAAAGAAAAAGCCCGTTTCGGATTATGTTAACACATTCTTTTTATAAGATTTTGTTTTTTTATTAATTTAAAATTACAGTTTTTTTTTATGACGCTTAAAGACGAAACTCAGATTTTAAATTTGAAAATTTATAACGAAGGGAAAAATTTTTAAATAAAAAAAGGGTCAATTAATTTAAATATTTCTTGAAATAAGCACGGAAAAAAAAATAAAACGTTTTTTTACAAAATTTCTGTTTCGTCCGGTTAATTCTCGAAGTGTACGGATTTTTTCAATTTTAAAAAGGCATTTTATTGGTTATAAATTTGCGCAACTTTTTTTACTTAACACCTTATCTCCTGTGGTTCCCGAGATCCCCATACATCGACACGAATTTGAATCATCCTGCAACCCCCTTTAAAACAAAAGCCTATTAAATTTTAAAAAATTATTAATTCAATTTTAATAACAAATAATATTCAGACTTTTTTGAACATTTTCTTTTTTGTTAGATGAGGGTTTAAAAACCCAGAAAAATTAATTTTAATTCCTAAAACAAATAGAAATATTAAATAAATCGAAAATATCACGTATTTTTTATTTTAAATACTTATTTCCCTTCAATACTCCAATTATTATATTTATTTAAATTTAGTTTTTTATGTTATATTTATTCGGGTTTTATTATTAGGTATTTTTATTACATAGGTATTTATATGTTTTGTATAGGGTTGGTATAAAAAAAAAATATTTTAATAAAGAATAAAAATTTTCGTTATTTATAAATTTTAATTGTTTTAATAAATATTTTTCTTAAACAAAATTTGTTTATAAAGAAAGGTAAAAAAGTTGGCGTTTCTTACTTTTAATTTTGGAGTGTTGGTTTAGGGGAAAAGGACTAGTTTCTTTGTGAACTTTTTTTTTTTGGACTATTGGGCAAAAAAAATTTAGCCTCAATAAAGGGCCTAATAAATACGTCCCAAAAATAAAAGATACCGGAAACCCCAAATAGTCCTTTTATTCTTTATTCCCACTAAACCAACAGCTCAAGAAAGA
The DNA here is from genome assembly GCA_019359885.1 of Listronotus oregonensis. Lineage (NCBI taxonomy): Eukaryota > Metazoa > Arthropoda > Insecta > Coleoptera > Curculionidae > Listronotus > Listronotus oregonensis. The sequence goes on from JAHBCN010013653.1 coordinate 2,280, forward strand.
ATTACTTTTGGAGACACTGTGCTGCACCGTTAAGGAAGTTAAATCTTTCATCTTAATATTTTTTCTCCCCAAAATATAGGCACATAGCTAATTAAAATCAAAAAGTTAAAGGGGAGTGGACTTTTAGGCAGGTCACCCCCCGTACCTAAATGAACCCAATCAACGGTAAAACATAATTAAAAAAAAAAGCTTTTAAATTTATCAGTCTTTTCTTCTCAAACTGAAAATAATTAAATAAAAAATGTATCTAAGCACCAATAATTATACATTTATCATCCCGAAAGGGTAAGAAATTTCTTTATATCTGGCAACGCAGGTGTGCGACAAAAACCCGATTCTATTTTTGTCTTTAATAAAATTTTAAAACCCGGCCACCACTTAAATTCGGCCGTTGTTTACACAAACGCCGTAAATTTTAGGGGGGAGCACCAATCGATCACTTTTTGGAATCACTCGGCATCAGTCCCACTCAAAAAGGTCAAAAGATGCTATTTGCATTGATTTAAGAAAGATAGAAATAATTTTTGTCGCGAGCCACGTTTGTTTTCATAGGCATTAGGCATCTTCCCAAAACACTACTCAATCAACGCTTAAAACGAAATTTAAGTACTCCAGACAAAATTTGACAGTATTCATAGAGTGACTGGTATTTCAGGCCAAGAAAAGTTGTACAATCTTTTTTAATATCTAAATGCAAAAACGCAGACCTGGCTGAAGGTTGTGGTAAACCAACCCGAATTGTAAAATTTGATTTTTTGCAAAAAATGTCTTTAAGGCATCCTAAAATTTAACAACTTCTAAATTTATTACAAATGAAATCGAAATATAAAAACGCCAATTATTTAATCGGATCTAAAAGTTTTGATTTTTCATAAAAATTAAAAACATATTTTTAGTTTTAACAGAAAATATTTAAATGGTTATTTTCCAAAATTGATCAATTGGTGGGTTTCTACCTGCCAGGGGATCATGAACAACAAAAGTGCAAGTGAACAGCGGTATGGGATAAGTTGAAGTGTAAGAGAGAGCGTAGATCGGCCGCCGTCTCAGCTAAAAGACGTTGCGATGCGATTAGCTCCCGCCAAACTACGTGACTTACAGCATCCATGAGGGTCTTCGGGTTTTTGGGTAGATATAATTCTTAATTCTTAAACTTGTAAGGGTAGCGTAATAATTTTTTAAAATACAACCATTTTTGTTTGCAAAATTCACATTTATGTGTATACCTTTATGAGGGTGATTGACAAGAAGTACATTGATGAGGCGTCGAGTCGGCGTTGCCAAATGAATTGTTAAAAAAATATTTTTTAATCTTTTAGTGTCCTAATAATGTCATGTTTTAAAAAAAATTTAAAATTAAAACAAATAAATCACAAAAAAAAAAATCGACCATTTTTACTTTTTCGCTAATATCTTTAGAACTAAATCTTCAAGAAAAAAATTAACTGCACAGTCAAAATTAGCATTAAATCTTTTAAAACTTTCCCCATTTAAACGTTTATCTATCTTGTATACTAAACTAGATAGCAATACATGTAGGCCGAATTTGAGACACACAGTATTAAGCGTGGGTCCCATGTCTCACTTTCTTTTATATTAATATATTATATATTTATAAAATATTTTTTTCAAAGAAGAATTTTCTAATTTAAAAATTAAGGGGTCGGCCTCGCTACCCCTACTATACTTACCCTAAATTGTTTACCAGCTCTCCTACTATTAGCCTATAAGGGGTAGATGCAAATTAACAAATACAGCGTAGGACAAAACTACCTGTATTATTGAACTTAGAAAAAATATTATTGGAAAAAATTGTTTAAAATAAAAAGTTATGTCATCTTTCTATTCAAAAATGGAAAGCAGTTTGAATAGTGTAACGTGCGTGAATATTGCATATTATAGTTCAGTAAATGAAGTCCGAAAAAACCTCAAACCTGAAGATCAGGTTGGGCCGTACAATTTTTTTTTTAATTTAATATTAATGTATACAATAACCTCTGAAAATATATAAAATATATATATATATATATATATATATATATATATATATATATATATTATATATATATATATATATTTTATATATATATATATATATATATATATATATATATATATATATATATATATATATATATATATATATATATATATATATATATATATATATATATATATATATATATATTATTAAAAAACCCCGAAAATGACCCCGGGGAAATCCGTTTTTTTACTAATTTGGTCGATATCTCCGGAAATATGAAACTTACGCAATTTGTGTTTGGACGAAAATAAAAAGCAGTTTATTAACTGCAAAAATGATACCCATCACTTTTGTCAAAAATTTTATAGTTTTTGCAATAATCGGCCATAAATGCACCAAGTATTTTTTGCACCTGCCCCGTATCTCGAAAAGTGCTTTAGCTACTTACACTTCCAAACGGACGGACTAATTTTTAAATTACTCACGTAAAAATCATATTTTGCATGATTCGAGGGTTTTCATGAAAAAAGGAACTTGTAGCAATAATATCTTGTTACTTTTCTTTTTTTTTTTTTTCTTTAGAATATTAAAAACTCAATCAAAGTTAGTTTTTGCTCGATATTTTGACCCTCCTGTCAATCTGTTCATATTTTTTAAATAAAAAGTAATTTTACCAAATACTTTTGGGTAATGGGGCTTTGGAAGGTGTTGAATACATTCCGAAAGACTCAATAAATATTTTTTGTTTTTTATAAACAACGTGTTTTTCTTAGGACTGTTCTTTTAGATTTCCGGAGTTTTAAAAATGCTCGGGTTTATCGGTAATTAATATATATTCAAGGACCATATCGGCTAACAATGTACATCATTTAAAAGCTTAGATTGTCCCCTTCTGGATAGCACTCTTCTTTTTTTTCCAAATTTTTTAGTTTTCCGAAAAATCGAAGAAATTCTTGTCCCAATAAAAACTCGACATTTTTTTTGATGATTATTTTCTCTTTGTGCTCAAATTTTTTTAACTTTACAATTGTATTTAAGATCCCATTCTGAAAAAAAGTGCAAAAAGTGAAAAAAAATTACTTATTTTTTATTTGCGTTTTCAAAGAAAACGTCTTTAAAGAAAAACGTGGCAATATTTAAATTTTTTCTCCGAGCATTTTCGAAAACTCCGGAAATTCAAAAAAACCGCCCTAAGAAAAACACGTTGTTTATAAAAATAAACAAATATATTTATTGAATTCCGCGAAATCTATTCAACACCTTCCAAAGCTCCATAATCCAAACGAATTCGGTAAAATTACTTTTTATATAAGAAAAATATGAACATATTGACGAAGGGTCAAAATATCGAGCAAAAACTAACTTTTACTAGAGTTTTAAATATTCTAAAGAAACAAAAAAAGAAAACAGTAAAAAGATATTATTGCTACACGTTTCTTCTTTCATGTATACTTTGAATCATGCAAAAATATGCATTTTTATGATTATTTAAAAATTATCCGTCCGTTTAAAAGTGGTAGCTTAAAACACCTTTCGAGGAAACGGGACAGGTGCAAAAATAGTCGGCGTTTATGGCCGATTATTGCAAAAACTATCAAATTTTTGACAAAAGTGATAGAAATCATTTTTGCAGTTCATAAACTGCTCTTCATATTCGTTCAAACACGATTTCGTAAGTGTCTATTTCCGGAGATATCGACAAATTAGTTGAAAAAACTTTTTCCCGGGGGCTTGGGGCCATTTTCAGGCCCTTGCGGACATTTTTTATATATGATATTTTCAAGTGTTTTTGTATACATTAATACCTACAAATTAAAAAAATGTCACGGCCAACTGATCTTCAGGTTCACACCTGTTTACTGTACTATTAGCATAAATATTTTATTTGTTTGGTGTATCGTGTTTAATATATGTGGTGATTTAAATAAAGTAATTGCTAAAATATTCAGTTACTTTTAGTTTTAATTGATAATTGATTTACTTTTAACAAACATGCTAGTAATTTGTAATCGTAATTTACTACTGCTTAGAGGAGTAATTGGTGATTGTAATTGAATTACTTTTTAAAAGTAATTGCGACAGCTCTGGCTTAAAGTCCAAAGTAGTTTAAGTTAAATGTTTCGCATCGTATTGGTCTTACCAAAAATGTCTTGGCTCTCCAGAAATTAAACTGAATTTTTACGTTTTTTAATTAATTTTATTATTTAAAATAATATTAAACCAGTTAATAAGAATTATGACGGTTAGAAATCAGTTCTTAAAAGTTTAAAAACCTATTTTAGGATCAATTTGCACACAAAAAAAACATTAACATGTATTTTTTTCCAGGTTAGCAATGATGCAACTTTTTAAATGTTTTCGTTTTGTGTTCAAATTAATCCTAAAATAGGTTTTTAAACATTTATCAAATTTATAATTTTAACTAACATTTCCAATTTCCACATGCAGAGATTTTTTTCAAGAATAAAATCTTTAGGGAGATAGGAAATTAAAATTTTAAATATGAATGACCAATCATGCCTTTCGCTCTAAAGGGTTTTATTATTAAAAAAATTACTCTTTTGTCATGACTATTTTTGGGTAAGTTTCAATTAATCTACTGATTAATATGTAAGAACGAAAACGACATTATTCTAAAAGTGGCCCTATTGTGTTAATTTATTTTCAAGATAAATGGCATAACCAAAAAATGGACAAAAATTTTTTTAAGCTTAAAATAAAAATAATTTAAAATTATGATGCTATCAATAAGTTCAACCATTCCTTATTTGGCGTAAGAAAAATATTTGAAAACTAAGTTTTCTTGCAGGTTGACGATATGATATTTTTAAAATTTTTGTTTATCTAAAAAATGTTATTATTATTTTTAAAAGTCTCAGCCTTTTATCATATTAATAAAATACTGGTTTAAGTTTAAATTGATATTATATAGCGTATGATAGGTCGGACGAATTAAAAAAAAAAACATTGTGCAATAATTTAGAGGTTTGGAAGGAATAGGAAAACCTCTGCAGGCCACACTTTAGACACTTATAGGATAAAAAAACGAACAAAGTGAAAAGTTCGGGGCCTTATAGGTTGGATAGTAAAGGGATGCATAGGAGTGGCACTACGTGTTACTCAAATGAGGGCTCCGAGAGAAGTAATTATAGCAGCTAAAAAAGTTTAAGAGGTGTTTTGAGAATTCCAAACTTTAATTGGCATATATATTTTCTTTTATGGGGTTATTTAAAAAAAAAAATACTATAAAATTATAATTAATTTATTATTTATGTAGTGTCTATTAATTATATTAATAAATTAATACATACAATGTAATTTAAAGTACAAACAACCCTTGACATCCAACAACCCAAATCCAAAATTACTAATAAATAAATTTTAAAAAAAAAGGTAATTTTTATAAAGAAAAGTACACCAATTTGACAATAAAAATCAAGATTTTTAACCTTTTGTTTTTGAGAACCTATTTTATTTAAAAATTAATGAAATCTTACATCAGTATTGATTTATAAACTAAAATGACATAAAATATTTTATAAACTTTTAAAAAGTAGTTTTGGAATATAATTTCAAAAAATAAAAACTCACTATTTCAATTAAAGGCTTGCCTTTTATATTTTTACCATTTAATTAAAAGAGATGTAAAATAAATAAAACAACACCTTTTAGAAAGTGTTTATAAAATATTTTGTCAGTTTAATATGAGTGAAATTGTAGGTAAAAAAGTAGGAATACAGTAAAAAGTCAGGTTTGTTTGTTTTCAAGTATAATGATGAATATCTTCCTATCTGGTAACCCAGCGAACATTTATCACCTGAATTACTTTCTTATTTAAAAGATTTTATCCTAAAATTTGAAAGTTTCTATAGAGAATAGTTATCCTCTTTCGGACAAAATTTATTTTTGCGAATTTCGGATTAACCGGAACTAGTTTTTTTTTAAATACCACCCTGTATGTTTTTCTACCCTATTAGATCGGCCTTAAAATTTTCTTTTCAATCCTAAATCATAATGTGACAATTGCTTTTAAAATGACGCCTAAAAAGCATTTATTTAAATAAGCTTCAGTAGGCCATGATATGCAACCTGCACCATATTAAATGTGGTGTGCTGATATTGAAAAAAAAACAGATGATATCTTACAATATTGATTTACATGATTTGGCCTGCCAGTCCTTTGACTGGACGTTTGGTGCGGAGTCTTTTGACCCTATTTACGAAATTGTCTCTGAGTGCCTTTGGCCCCGGTGACTGCTCTGCACACCACGTTCATCGTCCTCGTCGACATGGTAATTTGTGTTTGTGGTTAGTTGTGGTTTCGGCTCAGAAGCCGGAGTCCGAACCCATTTGGACCGGGGTCGCTGTCATGGCCCCCCGGTACCTGGAATAGATAGATCGGTGTGTCAACTATGCCAAAAACCTTTTAAGAGCTATGCTGGTGTCATCCAGCACATGCGGAAGGCTCACCCCGTTGAACTAAACCAAATGCGGGAGGATCGTTACGAGCCGGTTCTTGTTGAACGGCCTCCTGCCGACCCAGTCGAGCAGGAGAACAGTGAAATTGTAAAACTGGCAAAAGCGGAAGCTCAGTTTGAGGGATATTTCATTAACCGACACTTGGCGGAATTATTTCCAAACTTAACATTAGGACGCATAAAATACCTGCGCTCTTTGCAGGCCTATAAAGATTACCTTGCCTCTCTCGGGGCCCAAGCTCCCAACCCTGGGGAAGAGGTCGGCTTGGGCCCCCCGCCGACCGACCGGGATTAAGGGGGCCCAAACCAGCCCAAAACTCACGAGATGCCCCTTTTAATGGACGAAATCAAAAACACATTATTGAGGGAGGGAGTTTTCTGTTTAACCCGTCGGGGTTGGGCTGGGGAGGGAAACCCCCTTTTGTCCCTACAGGATTATTTGAGATTGTATGCCAACAACGCAGCCCCTCGACCTCAACGAGGACGATAGGAGGCTACTGAATCAACCAAACAAACATCAGGGTCGCGAGAAGAGGGGCCCGAGGGACCTCGTTTCCCTTTTCGCGAACCTGCCACGCCTCCCGTGCGGACAGGCCTTTAAAAACAATAGACCGAGACTCCTCCTGCGCCCGAGTTTGGCCCAATAACTTAAGTCGTTCGGCCGGGGAGGGCTATCTTTTTTAAAAAAGGTTCAGTTTTTTATAAAAAAAGACCCAGCAAAAGTGGCTGAGCATAAAATTTCCTTATTCGGGAACAGGCAAGGGGGAAGGACCTACTCGGCTGGGGAGAATTACACGAACATCTTTGGGACCTTCTTGCGATGATGATCCCATCATCAACGACTATGTAGATCCCAATAACGTGGCATAAAAACCAGCCAGTCTCCGAGGAGGAGCTGGTTGGCGCCTTAAAGGCCATGCCCTCAAACCCCGCCCCCGGACGGGGTCAGCCCACCCGGGACCTCCAAAAGGTTCCCCCAAATTGGCGATATTTTACAACCTTCCTTATTTGGGAGTCATTCCAGATGGCGGGAAGGGAAAGGGGAACCCTTTTTCCCTAAACCCCAAAAGGGCGACCCAAAGGATGTAAAGAACCTAAGGCCGAAAACCCTAAGCAGTGCCTACCTCCGCTTGATCAATAAGGTGTTATATAGACGAATGAGTACGTTGAACCTCCCCCCAAACCAACGCCCCCGGGGGTTGATGGTGTGGTAGTAAACAACCTAAAGCCCGGGGGGCCATCAAGCATTCGAGGGAAAATTTTAAAACCCGTACCCCCTTTGGCGTTGGACCTGGGGAAAGGGCCCTTTGACACCGTATCACATCGATCGGTGAAGAGGGCTCTGGGCGGGTTTGGCGGGTAGCGCACTTACTGACATAGTTATGGACGGGAAAAGAAACAACAAAGATAGTACTGCCAGATGGCTCCACAACTCAGCCTATTGAGTAAACAGAGGAAGGGAAAACAAGGCGACCCATTGTCGCCTCGTTTTTTATGGTGCTGGACGAATTTATCTGATTTTGGGGAATGAGAACTGCGGGCCCCTTTCCCCTTGGTAGGGTCCCAATGATGTGTTGGGTTTGCTGACGACCTCATTTTTGGGCCTTTGGATACCAAAGAGGGGGCCCAAAGGCTGCTTAAGTTGGCCAAATATTTTTTTTAAAAAAAGGCATGTCCTTGAATACACAGAAGTGTGTTACTCTCTATAAACGTCAACAAAGCAAATAAACATTTTATCAGATCACCAGACCCTTGTTCTACATTGATGGCTCGCCTATAAAACAACTTAAAACCCGGTGAATTTTTCAAATAAATTTGGGGAAAAAATATTCCCCACCGGGCAACCCAAATCCCAACTCGGACGATTTAGAACTGGCACAAAAGGGGTTTGGGCGTGGGGCCGCTGCGCCGTGGCAAAAAATGACACCCTTCGAGCATTTATAATCAATGGTTGATGTTAGTCGACGGTAACTAGATGTTTTCATATTTTGAAAAAAAACGCTTTTGGGGATGTTGAAAAAAAAAGGGAAAAATATTTGAATTTTCTTGGGTTTTTCTTTTTAAAAAAAATGATTTTTTGACGTCATCTTAAAAGCAAATATCACATGGTTAAAAAAAGAGAGGTTAAAAAGAGAATTTTAAGGTCAATCTAAAAAACTATAAGGCGGTATATAAAAAAAATATTTCTGGTTTCTTCCTGTTAAACCGGAAGTCGCAAAAATAAATTATTAAGTTCTGAAAGACGGTAACTATACACTATTAAAAAAACCCCTCAAAAACTAGAATAATATCTTTGTAAATAAGAAAATAATCAGGTTCATGTTCGCTAGGTCACCAGGGTTAGTAAAAAATTGCCGAAAAAAACGGGCAAAAAAAAAACCAAATTGGCGTCACCCCTACTTTTAAAAAAAATAATACAAAACCATACCCTTTAAAAAAAAAGGGAATTTTGTTAGCGATTTCAGGGATTCAAAACAAAATAATTTAATTAATTATTTGGGTCCCAAATCAGTCTTGTCTTGGTTTTTTTTATAGGTATTTTCCCCAGTTTAAAGGTTTTCTGGCGTAAATTATTTTTTTTTTCGATTTTCTGCATGTAGTTTTATTTAAAAAAAAATTTAAATTTAAAATTTATTGTTGCAATTTGTTTTTATAATAAGGTTTACCAACTTAGTGAATTTTGTAAACAAATTATTTAATTACATCAAATATCCTTAGGTATAAAATAGGTACAAAACCAATTTTTATTTGTTTATATAAATACCTTTTAATCAACGCTTACCTATTAAGGGTTTAAAAAAAATTTTTTTACTCTTAAATAAGATATTTTAAAATATTTTAAGATCGGTATAATCTGTCTCAAAATATACCGGGTTTGCTCTTTCCTTTATTTATGGATTATACCTGCCGACAGCAATAAAAATGCGGATCGGTAGGTATTAAAAAGGGCAGAACATTAGGGACAAATTGGACTTTAATAATATAAAGATTTATAATTTATTGTTTATTTAAAAGTATAATCTTAAAATTAATTTTAAAAAATTAAATATATGCAAAGTTTTAATAAATTTATAACTACATTGTCTATACATAATTTACCCTTTTTAAAACTAAATATCTAAATCTAATTCCCTTTTCCCAACAGAGTCATTATTGAGATTAATAACAATAGGATTTATGTTGTTTTGGATAGAAATGTAAGAGTCCTCAATTTTTATAATGTGGAAGCCTTTAGGCAGTATGCCCCGCCTGTTAAACCAAATTATCAAAACATATTTTTTTTTAATTGCATATGAATTTAGGACTTTCAAAAGATGCTTTTTTGTAACTGAATTTAAAATAAATATCATTTCTAACAAATTTTTCCTGGATTTCATTTTTTTGAACTTAAAGAATTGGGCTTTGTGTAGCAGACCTGTGGAAACGCGTTATCCATGGCAATAACACTGTTTTTAAAATTTTTAAAAGAAAATTTTTTAAAACCCAAGTTTTAAAAAATTTTTTGCACTTGTATCCTCATGATAACCCAAGCTAGAATCCTTAATATTCTTTGCAGACAACAGCAAGCAGTTTGGGACAAATCCGTCTTCTGAAACAGCGTGTATTATGGTAATCGTTTTCCTTTATTTGAAGGTGCTTTCGTCTGACTTTTGAAAATCAACCCATCCTTTGGATACTGTGTCGTTTTAAAAAAACCTGTTTCATAAAGGTAAATTATGGATCTGTTTTCTAACCTATATCTTTTAATTTTTTTAAAGGTAATTAAATCTCAAGTGCTTAATCTGGGATTCCATTACTAGTTGTCTTTTGTTTTTTTTGCGGTATTTAAATCCATTTTACAAACAACTTTTGGGGGGGCCCTAATATTTTTTTTGGGTTTTTTCGTCTTCGTCTAGCTTTTTTTTATTTTCCCCCAAGGTAGGAATAACTCCGCTTTCATAAAGACAATATATTTTCCTTCTTATTACCCCCCTGATCACTATTGTCTATACGGGGGATTAAAAATCACTTTTTTTTTTCTTTTTTTTAATTCTTCACTAATAATAATATCCTTATCGATGATATTGGATTTTTGTAAGTAGGGGGGTTTTCCCCTTTTAAAGCTTCTTGTTTAATTAGACCTCTACTAATTAAAGTTTCATACACATTTTACACAACCTGTTTTGCATCTAATGAAAAATTTTTTTTTCGATGCGACATAGATATATTCTCAAAAAAAAATTTTTTTTAAAACGCACAAAAAAAGGGTTTATTCAACACTCCCACAAAAATATTGAAAATATTTATATGCCTAATGGTTAATCCCCCAAAAATCCTGGCCCCCCCTTTTATGAACAAAGGGGTTTACCCAATAACAATAGGTAAAAAAATTTTTTTAAAAAGGGTTTATTGGGGTATGGTCCGAAAAAGCCAAACTTTAACTTTGAGACAGACTATCCCCAAAAAAAATCCTAAAATATTCCCCCCAAATACGCGGTCAACTGCAAGAGAAAGCAAAATTTTTTTAAAAAAAAAAAATTTTGGGAGATGCGCAAATAAAAGGGTTGAAGCAGAAAAGTTTTAATTTATTTAGCTAAAACCTCCTGCATTATTAATAGTTTTTTTAACCCCAAGACTTTATTAGCAACCCGTGTACATAAAAAAAGGTTTAAATTTTAATATCATTATCCTACTATTTTTCCTTCATCATCTGAGCCAACCCCCCAAAAACCCGAGCACTTCCAAATAAAAACCAACCCTGGTAACGACGCTAACATATTTTTTTTTTTGCTGCAAAACGGAAGTTAGTAAGTGAATTGACGTCGTAATTTTAACGAAAAAAACTCTTTTCAATTTTCCCCAAACGGGTTTGTGTTCATGCCTGATTAGTGGTTATGTCGCACTCACATGGCGTAATTGTTCATTTCATGAATTGAATGTCCATTTCCCCCCAAATGGAACCAGAAAATTATTTACCATTTTAATTTTTTTTTCCCCCTTCATGAAACGGATTCCTTTTTTTCCCCTTGGTGAAACGAGACGGTATTACAGCATCTGGACACAAAAAAAAACCCCGTTTCTCTACTGTATTTTTTTGGGATTTTCTATTTACTGTAATACAAAGCACTGACCCAACATTTTGGTTAGTTGTGGTTATTTTTTGGGGTTTTTTTCCGTGTAATGTTGATCAAAAACGTAAAAAAAATTTTCTTTGATATTAAACATTTTTCTTTAGTAGTTCAATATAATGTTCATTTTTAAAACCCCGACGACTGATTGTTTCTTAAATTGGACAAAGGGGCCCTTTTTCAAAAAGGAATTTTAAATTTTTGGGGGCAGAGGGGTTTTTTAAAAAAGTCCCCCTTTTTAGAATTTTTTGAACTGGACATAAAAGTTGTCCAGATAGTGAAATAAAATTTATTACACTATCTTTTCCCCCCACGAAATGGACAACTAAATTGAATTTTTCGGATATGCATTTCCCCACATTTTTGCACCCCTTTAAATGATACACTTTTGCAGAGAAAACAATAAATTTACCAAAAAAGTCATGTTTTTCTTATTTAACTGTTATTTTTCCCTTAATGAAAAAATTCCCAAGTTTAAAATTTCGCATTGTCAAAAAAATTATCTGCGTGCGTCAAAAGTAAAAATGCCGAAAAAAAATAGAAAATAGCCTAAACGAGCAAACAGCTCATTATTTAAATTTTTTGGGTTTTTTTTGAGCTAAAAGCAAAAGGCTGGGGGAAATTGCCTTAAATTTTTAAAATGTGGTAAAAGGACAGCTCCGCAATGAAAGTGAGTGCAAGAGCAATAAATTTTTAAAAAATATGGTCTAAAATGGGAAAAAAAATTTTAAGAAGTACCCATCAACAAAAAAATTAAAAGGGAAAAATTTCAAAAATTAAAAAAAAATTTGATGAAATGACAACATTTTAACTTTCCTTATTTTTGAAAAAAATGGGAAAAAAATTTGGGGCTTTCAGTGGAAGAAAAGAACAACCGAAAGTATCTCAGGGACCAGATGAAAAAAAATTAAATTTTTGAGAATACAAAAAAATATGAGTCTACTTCAAAACGGTCTTATCCATATTTCTTGATGAAACATGGATATTCAGAAAGGGGATCTTTTAGAAATACCGGCAGGATATCCAAACCACAAGCTCTTAAAAAGCAGTGAAGGTGAGAAAAAAGTTTTTTATTCAAAAAAAACCATTGGGGGGAATAATTCCAATCCCTTTCCCCTTGCCCCTAACATTTTTCCGTTTTGATTAATGTGCTAGGGTTGGATTTAGAATTCCCTTTGGGGATTTGGATTCGTAAGGGGGGAAAATGAATATATGTTTCTAATTATATAGACATCAAATTAATACTAAAAAAATTTTTTTTTTTTTTTTGCCCTTAAAACCCTTAATTTTTTGGGTTTAAATATAACTTTTTTCCAAATTTGCCGCCCAAATCATTAATTATCATGGACAACGCTACTACCACCCCGGGCTGGTAAAGCATCCCCCCAAATTTGGGAAAAAAAAATTTTCCCTTTTTTGAAAGTATGAAAAACCAACTCTGGGTTTGGTAAAAAAAAAACCGAATTTAGAAAGAAATATTTCCTTGGCCAATATGTAAATTTTGGCCCTAAAGTTCTTTTGCCTCCCACCGTCCCCTTTCAATATAAACCAATCGAAATGGTTTGGCAGGTGCAAAAAAATATGACCAATATTTTCCCCCTTAAAAAGGAACCCCCTTCTGAAGTGTTGAAGGGGGGAAAAAGGGACTTGGCAAAAAAACCGCTGAGCATTGGCAGAACTACATTCGGCCCCCCCAAAAAAAGACCAAAGTTGGGAAAGTAACAGAATATGCGAGGGTTCAGATATAAACCCCTCAAATGATTTTTTTTGGATAAAGGTGGGCGACGATCTGTTATTGACCTTGACGATTTTTTGATTTATATCATTTAATATTTATTTAAAAATTGTTTTTTTTTATTTAAATTTATTTTTAAACCCCTTTTCTACACATTAATTCCTATTGTTCCATTGGTTTATTTATTTATTAAAAAAAAAAAAAAAAAAAAAACTTTGGAATATCCTTTTTCTCTTGTTGATGATACTTCTTTAAACTTTTGTCCCTTTTTCCTTTTTTTAAATAAATATGCTCCTTACTTACTTTCGTTGGGCAGCTTCCTTTCCCAAATTTTAAAAAGGGTTTAAGGCAATTCCTGCCTTCTTGTTTTTTTCTCTAGTAAAAAACCCAATAAATTTAAATGATGAGCTGTTTGCATTTTAAAAAATTTTAAGAAAGCATTTTTTAACTTTTTTTATAAATAAAAGATTTTTATTGTTAAAAAACTTTTAGTTTTTTTGTTGGAAAATAGGCCTTTACAGTTTATAAAAAAATCCAAAAATTAAAAGAAATTTTTTTTAAAAAAAAATAAATGAAACATTTATAAAAGCATTTGTCAATCCATTCCAACGGGTTCGGGCGAAAAAATTCTTACGGTGTGAAAAAGCCCCAAATTGAATTAAAAAAACGAAGCACCTTTGGTAATTGTTAAAGCTAAAAACGTTTTTTTTTGGGTATTTGCATAACTGCTATCGAAAAATTAAGTTCGCCAGGGTGGGGCAACCCCTTTATAAACCAACCCCGATAAACTACAAACTAGGGGGGTAATGAATGGAGATATAAGCATAGGAAAAATTAAAAAAGTTCCAGTTATAAGCAGTAAATGGTAATAGCTTGGGGAAAAAAAAAGGGGCCAGTTAATCCTAAAATGAATAACTGTTAAAAAATAGGAAAAGTTTGTAAAAAGTGTGAGTGTTTACTTGTAATTTTTTTTAAAACAATCAGGGGAAAAAGTTTGTTTTTAAAAAATTGCCCTAGTGGACTAAATTAAAGTTTGAGTTTATTTAAAAAGTTAGGAAAAGCGCGTCAAGTGGTTTATTTTTACAGTTGTTTAAAGGTAAAAATTTTTACATTTTTTATAAAATTTTTCTTTTAAAAGGTTTACCTCCTACAAAATTGCAAACACTTTAGGTAAGTCGGCGCCTTCATTTTCATTAAAACTTGAGTTGAAAATTTTTTAAACGTGGTAGCATACAACTCCGCCGACTGGGATGGTCTGAGAATTTCTTTGCCAGTTCCCCGGGACCTTGGTTTTCTCCACGATCCTTCAAAATATGTAAACAAATTACCGAAACAATTAACTAGGCTTGGACCCATATTCCCTACACTATAAAGCCCCCAAAAAAACCCCTTCAAATCACAAACCGGGTTTTTTCTAAATCCTGTGACAAAGCCAGACTTTTAAAAATTCAAGCCCAAAAAGTTTCTCCAAAACCTAGTCCCAACATCAAGGGGTGCATTGAAGAAAAAAATCAGAAAAAATCAGACCATCTCAGAAGCAAAAGCCCTTTTTTAACAATCTTATAAAACATAAATTTTTCCCCCTTGCCGAATGGCAGTAAACTTTCTGGTCCTTTGCCAAAAATATTATTAAAACTTATGCAAAAATTTTTTTTCCTTTTCCTAATCTCTAAAAGGGGGTTTTTCCCCCCAAAAAAAGCCGAATTTTTGCCAAAAAATTTTTCCCAAGTCATCTTACCTCCTTTAACTTCCTCTCCCAACAGTTGTCCCTTTTCTCATAAAATGCCGAACTTTTTAAAAGTCAAACAGATCAAGGTATTATTTCTTTCTTAATAAAAAAAATCGTCTGGGCTGGATGTCATACCAGCAATCGTTTTAAAAAAAATGCCCCCGAGTTTTCCCCCGGAATTGGAATTGGGAAAGCTACGTGTAACCTTCCCCCAAAAAAAAAGGATAAAACTCCCCCTTCTAACTAAAAATCTTCTTTCTGTTTTGCAAAAAAATGGAAAAATTATTGATTCCCAAAACTTAAAGTATCTGGGAAAACACAAGATCTTACATGATAGACAGTTTCCCTTTTTACCCTTTTTTTTTTCTAAAGTTGGAACAAGCCCTTGAGTTTCTTGGTGAATCCCAGATCGTTGCTCTTACTTCAAGGCTTTCGATCAGGTCTGGCATGATGGGCTTCTTTAAAAAACCCTTTTGGGCTTCCCAAAACTTTCCGGCTTTTTCCGTTTTCCCTTTTTAATCGAATACGGTTATTAATGGTCATTTTAAAAATTTCCAAAAATTAACGGGTTTCCCCAAAACCTTTGGACCCCCCTTTTCTTTAAAAGACTTCCTTTCCCCAAAAAAAAATCCATTAAAATGAGTGCCCTCCCCTCTAGAAAAATTTTTAAACATGTAATTCGTTTGGAAAAAAAACCAATAATGAAACCCCTAAAACCCAAACACTTGGGATTCCCCAAAAGTTTTTATTTTAAAAAGTTCACTGTCGGAAAAATCTGCCATTTTCATCCGTTACATATGAGGTCAAGTTTTGCAGAACAAAACAAAAATCGTTTACCCTTGCGGCGTTACTTTTTTAATAACCTCAGCTGGAAAACATTACATCCATAGCCTCGAGCCCCTTAAAAAACTTGGATTCCTCTTTTTACCAAAATCCCCTTCTTCCCCCCTTTTTACTCTTATGTATCCCAAATCAGACCCTTTTTTAAAAATTTTTTCCCATTCTGGGGGAAAATCCCCAAAAACCCTTTCATTCTGGATTCCCTTTTAAAAGCCGTTCCTTTATTAATGATTTCCCCCCTTGGGGAAACCCTCTTCTTGCCCCCCGTCGGCTGGGGGATCTTCGCTCTTCTACGGTATTTTCCCTTCTGTTGAGGGGTTTGGCAGTTTTCCTTCTCTGACGCTCCCAACAGAGCAACACGTATAACTTTTATCCCCTTTTTTAAATTCAGTTAAAGGCCCCCAACTTTTCCCTTTCTTGTTTTATCCCCAAGTGTCTAGACTATAAAAAAATTTTTTCCCCGAATTTTTTTTTCCCCCCCAATCTCCCCAAAATTTAAGTCCTTAAACAAACTCCCTCTCACCAACCCCAAGACACCCAGGGGTATTTGGCATCAGCCCCGTGGCTGCCCCAAATAAAAAAAAGCACGAACACTGAAACGCCTGCGTGCCGACAGACTAAAAAAACAGTAACTTCAATAAATTTCAAACAATTTTTAAAACTTTTTTCAAAAATATCCCCAAAAAAGGTTTTTTTAAAATTAATTTTTTAAAATCATGTAAAGTTGGGTTCGGCGCAATAAAACGAATCAAAGTTTTTTAGCTTCAATGCTTCAAATGCTTCAGGAAAAAAAGTGCTCTTTTAAAAAAAGTTCGTTAAATATTCAATTTGAGGTGAAGAAGTCGATTTGCAATTTGGAATTTTGTACCGTTCTATCTTTTAAACCCACCTAAACAATTTAAAATTTAAACTTATTTTTTTGGGGAAATAGTTTTATAAAAACGTTTGTCACAAAAAACCCCAAATTCTAATTGACCGAAAAAAAAAAATTTTAATTTTTTTCCTTTTTTTAAAAATTTAAAAAGTTAAAAAAACTTTTTTAAAACATTTCAAATTTTTTCAAATTTTTTCCCCGGTTTTGCCATAATGACATTTGTACGATGGAACTACCTTTTTTTTTTTTCCATGACCAGAAGGGACGGAATCGTGACAAGAGTGACCCTCTTTTTTTCCCCTACTTCAACAGCGCGTAACTTTGTGAAATATTTTTTCTTTTATTTTTTTTGAATTTTAAAAATATAAACCAAAAAATATAAAAAAAAGATCCAAAAAAATTTGTTTTTTTTATCAATCGTCCAAGAACGCCCAAAAGGGTTTTAGACTAAAATACGCCCTTAAACTTCAATAGGTAATTCTCTAAAAAAAATAATATTTTCAGAAATTGATGTTTACATTTTTTTAAAACTCTTTATTAAACAGTCGTTTTTTTAATTTATTTTTAAAGGCTAATACTAATTTTTAAAAATGAACCCCAAGTTCACTTACAAACGATCATGAGGATACATCTGGCAACATGGTTCAATTCCCCTCGGGGAACCTTTTTTATTTTTAAAAACAAAAATTTATAATTGTATGCAATCGTAAAATGTAATGCCGAAAAAAAAAATTTTTGGGGTGCTTCCCCCGTTCTCTATTAGCCCCTTTAGCGGGCCGAAAAGGAAAAGGAAATGTGAAAAAAATGCTAACTAACAACATGCAAACTTAAAAACAAATTTTCCCCCCAAAAATTCCCTAAACCCGGGAGTTGCGGAAATTAAAAAAAAAATCGTTTTATTTTTATTAAAATAGTACTTTAATAAAATTGTGGGAATTTTCTTACCCCAGCCTTTCCTTTTAGTGCTTTTTTAAGGCCCACCTAAACCTTTTTGGGCCTTTCCATTTTAAACTTCTGTACTACTAAACAAAAAAAAATGTCAGTTTCCTTGGGGAAACCCAAAAAAAATCAAAAAAAAAAACAAAATTTTAAGGAAATTTCCTCTTAAAAACAAATTTAAAAAAACCCAATTATGTGGGGGCTTGGAATTTCTTTAAGGGTTTTTTAAAACGGAAAGGATTAAAATTAAAAAGAAAAAACCCTAATTTTTGCCGTCTTATTAAAAAATTTTGGTTTTAAAATTTATTTGTTTGTTATTAAAAAATTTAATATTTTTTTATTTTTAGTAATTTTTTATGGAAGGTTTTTTAGGATAAAAGGGGCCAATTAAATAGGTTTTAAAAATTCAAATAACGAGCAGACCTTTTATTGGGTGGTCTTCTAAAAAAAAAAATATTTTAAATTTTTTTTAAGGTAGTTTAAAAAATACAATAAAATAATTTTAAACACTTAAAGACCGTACCTCTCCACCGTCCGAACAACAAAAAGTTTTAAAAATTTTTGTAAAGATGGACATAAAAATTGAATAAATTTCCTACAATTTTTAATTTAGGTATTAATGATCAAAACCTTAAAATTCTATTGAAAAAATGTCCCAACCAAAACCCCCCCAAACCCAAAAAGTTTTTTCCCTTTTTTTTCCAAAATGGGTTTTAAAATTGGTTTAGAAAAAAAAAAGGTTTTTATGCCTATTTATTATTTTGTCAAAAATTTAATTTTAAAAAACGGCCAAAAGGGCCATTTTTTGATCCCCTACCAAAAAGGTGTTTAAAAAAAAAGGAAACAATTTTAAAAAACCGTTTAAAAAAAGAAGGAATTGAAAATATCTTTTATGTTTTTTTTTTTTTTTTTTTTTTTTGTTTTTTTTTAGAAATTAAAAATTCCAAAGTTTTTTTCTCAATTTTGACCCTCCTAAATCTTTCTTTTTTAATAAATATTTTAAATTTTTTGGATTAAATTTGGAAAAAGGGTTTCCCATTCCCAAAACAAAAATTTTTGGGGTATTTTTAAAAAACAAGGGTTTTTTCTTGGGCTTTTTAATTTCCGGATTTTAAAAATCCCTCTAAAAATTAATAAAATTCAAAACCTAAAAATCTTTAAAAAGGGGAAAAAATTCTTTTTTAACTTTGGGAAAACAAAAAAACCCTTACCTTGTGTAAAAAAAAAAAAAAAAAACCCTTTAAAAAAAAAATTTTTTAAAATTTAAAACCCCACTTTTTTCTAAAGCTTTTCTTTCTAAAACCCAAAAAAATAAAAAAAAAAAAGGAATTTTTTTTTTTTTTTAAAAATTTTTTTTTTTTAAAAAATTTTGCTTTTAAAATTTTAAATTTCCTTTCCCCCAAAATTTAAATAAAAACGAAAGTTTTTTGAAGTGTAGCAGACGGCTGTTCGATACTATACTGAACGGTACGCGCACGGAAAATAATAAAAACTCAATTATTAACCCCAAAATTTAAATGAAATTTTTTTGCCTTATTAAAGTCTTTATGTAAAATATATATTGATAAAAAAGGCAGAAGGTCGTTAATACAATTGTAAAGTTCAAAAAATTTCCCCAAAAAAATAATCATCAAAAAAAAATCGAGTTTTTTTGGGACAAGAATTTCCTTGATTTTCCGGGAAAAATAAAAAAAAAAAAAAAAAGAAAGTGCTATCGGAAAGGGAAAACTGCTTTTAAAAGATGTGCATTGTTACCGTTGGTCCCTTTAAATATTTAATTGGAAAAACCCACTTTTTTAAAAAAAACCCGGGGAAACAAAAAAACCCCCCTAAGAAAGAAGTTGTTTATAAAAATAAAAAAAAATTTTATTTAGCCCCTTTCCCAAAATAATTAACACCTTAAACCCCTTATCCAAAAAGGTTCGGGAAAATTACTTTTTATAAAAAAAAAAAGGTCAGATTGATAGGCGGGGCAAAAATCAGAAAAACTAACTTTGGCGATTTTTTAATAGTCTAAAGAAACTAAAAAAAAGGAAAAGTGACAAGATATTATTGCTACAAGTTCCTTTTTCAGTAAACTTTTTCATTCAAAAAAATGCATTTTCGTGAGTTATTTAAAAAATGTCCGTTTGGAAGTGTAAGTAGCTTAAAGCACCTTTCGAGATACGGGCAGGGAAAAAAAATCGGGATTTTTGGGGTAATTGCAAAAAACCTCAAATTTTTGACAAAATGATGGGTATTTGCAGTTAATAAACTGCTCTTCATTTTTGTCCCCAAAACGAATTGCGTAAGTGTCATATTTCGGGGGATATCGACCAAATTGTTGAAAAAACGGATTTCCCGGGGTTTTAGGGCCATTTTTAGGTTCGGATATTTTTTTTTATGATATTTTCAAAAAGGGTTTTAGTATACATTAATACCCAGAAAAAAAAAATTTTGACGGCCCAAAAACCGATCTTCAGGTTTGAGGTTTCTGCGGACTTTATTTCTGAACCAATACCAATTTTTTTTCCTCTGATCGGGTTGTCGGGAAGGCGAATTTGATTTTTTATTGTTTTAATGATTATTGCGAATTTTTAGCATAATGTTAATAATATTTGTGTATGGTCCCAAAAATCACTGTAAATAAACTTAAATTTTATGTCTTTATTACCTATTAATAATCGAAATTAAAAGGTCCCGCGAAAACGCTTTCTGTTAGGTTACTTATAAATGACGTCATTTATAGGTAAATGTCTGCGTTGCCAAATAGCCTAGTAGTACAATTTTTGGCATTGGTACAATGACACAGTGGAGATGTACACTAGATGTACGCATTGAACTGGGCGGTTTATAACCTCGCTTTTGCAATATTTGTTTTCATTTTTATCGTTGCTCTTGTTCTGTGTGATTTGTATTGGGTTTTTTACGGTTGTGTCTCAAAATGAGTAAAGTTTACCGTTGGGGGTATAATTACTCATTGCAAAAAAAGTCTATTAATATGCCTGGAAAGACTTTTGTTCAAGTTCCATCTGATAAGGCTTTAAGGAATCTATGGCTTCAAGCAGGGGGACGTGATCCTGAAAAGGGTTTTCTTCAACATCTAGTTTGTTTGTTTGTGAAGATCACTTTGATGTAAGTATTCTTTATCAGTTTTATGACAGTAATACGAGCAGAGATTTTTACACGAGTTCATTTCTCATCTCACAAATCAAATAGGTATTTCAAGTTTTTTTTCAAACAGTACAATTAAGTTGGAGATTTGGCAAATTATTACCTAGTGATGACGCTATCCCAAACAGAATCGTTTTAGAAAATTTGAATTTTTTGTACTTTTATTTTTGAAATATCTCAGAAGTTACTTTTTTTTATCAGTATACTAATTTACACACGCAATTTTTGACCCATATTTAATCGAACTACATAGAAATTATAAACATTTATTTTGCGTTTCAAGGACCCTATTATCCCTATAGCTACAAATCCGAGTAGATATCTACCCCAGGTAAATAATAATAAGTAAAATCGTAACTGTACTTTTAAAAATTTTTTTATATCTGTTAAATTTATCTTTTTTTTATATTTTTTATGAGAGAAACAGAAATAGATTCTTGAAAACCAAGATTTTATGGATATTTATTTGATTTTTTCCATTGATCGGATTCTTAATTTGTTTGAATTTTCAAAGTCTCCAATAAATACTTTTACCAAAACATCATGATGGTATATATATTTTTTAAAGTTTTATAAGTCCTCTTTGAAATTCCGTTAGAAATTTAAAAATCGGTTGTTCAGAAAAATAGTCATAAATTTTTGTTTGTTAAATGACGGTTTGACTGTTTTTTTTACCTATAGCTATTTAAATCAATTTTTAACCAAGTAAATTTTTATAAAATTGAATTTGTTCTTCACCATTTCTGGACATAAAAACAAACGAAAAATTCTAAGTAACTCATAAGTCAGATTACTGCTTTAGAATGATTTTAACAGCAAAATACCGGGGT
>JAHBCN010013654.1:0-24010 GCA_019359885.1 Listronotus oregonensis
AAAAAACAGTTTTTTAAAATAACACTGATAAAAATACACACCAACAATAACTAGTATTACTAAAAACACAAAATTGTTATAAATAATAACAGCTGGACAGGAAGCATAAAATCAAAGAATGAACGGCAACGTCGCTAAATACGACAACATGACAATAATAAAATTCAAATTAAACCAATTTTTACAGATTTAACTGATATAAATATTCTATGTAATTGAGTTAGTATTAAAGTGAAATGAAATACTTTTTAATTAAATTCATTAAAAGGCCAAATTGTAATATTTTTTACCTAGATTTTATTTCGTCACGTTTGGGGACCTGAGTATTATTTATCAGCTGATTGATGACGTGCATCGGAAATTGTTTTGGTTTACTATATATATATATATATATATATATATATATATATATATATATATATATATATGTATATATATACATATATATATATATATATATATATATATATATACTTGTCTGACCGACGTTACCAGACCTTATACATACAATAGACAACCCTAGACCACCAAGAAGGAAGTTTGATAGAAGTGTAAATTTAAAAAAATTAAATCTTATTATTTACAACTTCTCATGCAACACTAGAGGGGAAAGCTATCTGCTTAAATTACGATTTTCATATATTCAATACACCTTATGAATCCAAATACGTACAACATATTTTTAAAGCCATCGAAGATACAAAGATTACATACTCCGCCGACGTTACTCGACCACGCAGGGTTGCCAAACCTTTATAAAGTAGATTATGGCGGGAAAACGTCTAATATGTTTTATATGTTACGCTCAATAGTTGAATTTGGGCTTTACCCTAAAAAATACGCAAAACTAGTTTTGAGCAACGAATATTTCCTAAACCCGAAATTTCATTTTTATACGGATATTGAGCATAACGAAATAAGCAGAACTGGTTTGGCGCATTTTGAACTGTACAATACTAGTTCTGTACATTTCCGAATGATCAGCATTATGTTTGCTTTTTTAATTTAATTAGCGCGCAGGGTCCGAATAAAATAAAGTTGAAAATGTTTTTTAGATAATATAGTTTATTTAAATACTGACAAATACAACAACAAATGGCACTTTATTCTTAGGCAAATATCCAGATAAGTTTAAAAAAATATATTTATTTGAACAAGAGCTTAAATGATGGAACTAAGAATTGCAGGTGACATTCTTTTTTAGACAAGAACATGCTCTGTTAATACACTTTTTATTGCACATACATAAAATAAAACCTTGTGTAGATCCAGAAATATCGGATGATGTAGTTCTTAGTGATATTTCTTTTTTATTTTTGTCGCCAACATTGTTTTCGTCTAGAAAAACATTATTATTAGCCAACAGAAATTCGTTTCTACAAAACTGTTTTTGTAAAATTTCAGTCGTTATTGCTAATTTGTAAAATCCATCATCAATCGATTGAACGACTGCCATTACATTTCGTGGTGCCAATCTGCCACAATCCACGTCTGGTATTCGTACAAAGACATTGTCGCCAACCAGCGCTGGTTTAAATTTTTTATTTTATTGTGTGAGCATTAAGCTGGCTTGTACTTGAAAACCTTTTTTAACGTTTTCACGATTCATTATTATATCACAGAAACATTGGCAAAGAAAACATTGAAATTCTGATTTAAATTTGCTTACTTTTAAAATACCGCAGGTAGCACGAATTTTTCCATTGCACTTTGAGCAGCTTTTCACAATGGCGATAGGTTTTTGACACACATTTTCTATTTCTCCATCTTAAATGAAACCATGCACTTCACTACCGTCCATATTTTCCTCAGTGACAATAGAAACTTGCACTTCATCTGTTTCACTTGGCATATTTTCCATTACTTCATCCTGAACAAATCCATGCACTTCACTATCGTCCATATTTCACCTGTTTCACTTTGCATATTTTCTATTTCTCCATCTTGAATGAAACCATGCACATCACTATCTTCCACAGTAAGTGTAGTAAAGTAATGAATTTTCATCAGAAGATTGTTTTTGAGTACCTGAAGCCTCCAATAACCGAACTAATCGAGAGTCGAATTCAGCTTTCATTTATATATAGGTACATGGGTGAATATCGTAATTATAATAATTGTAACATACACAATTTCACGAGCACGAACGAAATTAATTCAAAACAAAAAACAACAACATTACCCTACTTTTTTTAAGTTTTGTAGGCTGTAAAATAGGCAGAACTAGTTTTGCACATTTCAAACTGCGCAAAATTAGTTTTGCACATTTTAAATGGCGCAAAACTAGTTTTGCTAATTTTGTAATGTTGAAAATGAATTGTTCAAAATTAATGGTAAAATAAGCAAGATCATTAAAAAACTAAAATAAAGGTAGATAACACAGTTTATTTTTTTAATAAAACAGTAATATATTTATTTTTTATCAAACTCTGTGCGTGCCTAAATTACTAACATAATTTATAAATCTTTGAGAAGAAAATTTTAAAAATCAGAATAAATATAATAATAATAATAATATTAACAGCGTTATTAGCAAAAATGTACAGGGTAGCCCTTTTATTTTAGGATGTTACCTTTTCTTTATCTACAAGGTGTGCCAAAATAAAATATTGTCAAATATGTTTGGTTAAAACCAAAATTACATTTCATTATATTTTTAAATGTAATGAGTACTTAGGTTTGTCAATAATTTTATTTTTTAAATTGAACACCCTATTTTCGAGGTATAAATAGTTAAAAATCCTCTATTTCTTCAGATGTTATAGAGCTGAGTATTTAACATAAAATATTAATTATATCGTGTCATCGGGTGTCCCAAAAGTATGGAAACACCTAAATATCTTGGAAAATAAGAAAGCTAGAGAACAAAAAGTTTTGTTAAGAGTTTTGGAAAATCAAACGGTAAATCTAATGGTGACTTTAATTTTGACCTTGACCTTGATCTTCAAGGTCAAACTGATTTTTAATAAGGAACCACTATTTTTGATATCGGATTCCGAAAGAGTGAAAAATTGTACGTCCTAGACGATAGTTTATATTTTTTGAATGAAGAAGGTGTCAATAGGGGTTTGAATAGGTAAGCTAGAAGAGCACGGGCTCACTTCAAGGTCACCGAGTCGTTAGTGAATGCGGATGACCAGTTCAATAGGTGTTCGATACTGGATCGATAGGTGTTGGATACCGGTTCGATTGGTGTTCAATACCGGTTCGATGGGTGTTCGAATCCGGTTTAATAGGTGTTTAAAACCGGTTCGATAGGTGTTCGATACCGGTATCACACCGTAACGAATCACTAACATACCGGTTTCGAACACCTATCGAGTCGATGTCGAACCGGTTTCAAACACCTTTCGAACCGGTAGTGAACATCTATCGAACTGGTATCGAACACCTATCGATCCGGTATCGAACACCTATTGAACTGGTCATGCGCACTCACTAACGACTCGGTGAAGTGAGCCTGTGCTCTTCTAGTATACCTACTGGTTTGCATTTAAAAAAATCACTTTTACCTTGTAAATCAAGCTAAAGGGTAAAGTCAAGGTCACTATCAGATTAACCGTTGACGTGAGTTAATGTTGAGTTAAAATATGAATGTTAAAACCTTCTTCCTCTGTTAAAAACAGTGGGCTCTACAACCTCTGAAAGTTAAGAAATAGCCGATTTTTAAATAATTATACCTCTAAAACAGTTATATCAAGTCTAATCTATGTAACATGAAAATTTATAAAGTTTAGCATATTACCTAAAAATTAAATGGTATACATTTATAGTGTCCCATTAAAAAAATGAAGTTAATGTCTGTATAAGGAACACTGAGTATAGTCTGTGTAACGAATAACTTTAAATCTAAAAGCTGTCCCGCGTTTTTTAGTGTTAACTTTTATAGTGTTGGACACTTACGGTTATGTTCAAATCTTAAGTAGTTAAGGAAAAATAAACACCTTAATATTAAATTATAGGCAACACTAATATTGTTATACAACTTTAAAATAAACGGAATGTATAGTCATACTTAAAATGTTTTAAAAAATAGCTGAAACCACGTAAAAAAGTACTTTAAATATATATTTTTTTTATTCTCATAAAATTGCAGTAAACGTACCTGACAATTCTGATATTTGATCTTAAAACCAATTTACAGGGTGTTTCAATTTTAAACTACTACAATTGTTTCTAAGTTTATTGTCTGACTTTGTGGCTTATATTGGCCATTATTAATAACCGCTTTCTTTTTCTCGTTGGCGCCAAAATGACAAAATACCATATTTTTTTTTGTTTTTTTGTTCATTTTATTTGATAATGTAGTAAGGCTGCATAAAAAATGTTATTCGGAATATAATTAATTTGCCTTATTTGCGAATTACAAATAATATTTTGTTAAAGGGGCAAACAAGTTTTGATAACGAATTATATAAAACAAAGTCTTAGAAAACGAGTTTAAAATTGTAATATTACATAGCAAAAATTTAAAAAATATCGTTATTTAGACATTTTGGCGCCAAAAAGAAAAGAAAGCGGCTGATAATGGCCCGTGTAAGCCAAAAAGTCAGACAATAAACTTCCATCGGTATAAAAAATTAAATCAATAAAAAAACACTTCGTATATCTTCGATAATTGTCGGAAAATATTTTTTATGCTGAGAGATGGCATAGCGCAGCCTTGCCCCATATTAAACCAAGTCAGTATTTTACCTAGTAACCGAAAACTGAGTAGTAAGTAAGTTAAAATTGAACACCCTGTATATTTTTTTCCAAAAATTATTGGTAATTTGTAATTAACAGTATTATCTCGTAATAAGGTACCTTTTTACATCATAATTTTAAAATAAACCACATTTACTCATAATGAACTTCATTATAACCCGCTGTTATGTTAAAATTCCAACCGGTCAAAATGGCACTTAAACAAGGTATACGACAAAAAGAAAAAAACCGTTTTGAGATATCAATTTAGTGTTTAATTAGGCCAAACAATAATCAAAACAAAGCATTACCGCCTATTTTACAAACCAATTAAAAACACTTTCATCGATTCTCAAAAATTTTACCACTCCATTTTTGTTTACTCCTGTATAAGACCAAAATGTTACTTATTAGTAAAACTTACCTTAACTTTAAAACACCCAATGTTAGCATTATTAAATAACAAAATCTGATATAAATCTATCGATGTAATAACAAACTACAGCACTTTAACAAAAAAAAAACAACGAAATTTTGCCACCTGCTTCAAGAACTTTTTGCAATTTTACCTTGCCTTTTTTAACACCCTGTATAATGAGGAAATTAATAATTTATATTCGATTTTTAATCAGAAGCAAAATAAGGACAAATTGTCCAATCAAACACAAAAAACCCAATTAAAAAAAAAAATTTTTAAAAAAGTTACAGGTGGTTGAAATTCATTAAAAAAATCAGGTGTCCTGAATCCACTGATGACCAGTTTAGATACAGGATAAAAATAATTAGAGAAAGCTTTACCATTTAGTTTTAGTTACCAAACTTACAAGTAAGTGATATTAACCAGCTTGTTTTATTTTTCGAAATGTTTAGCTTAGTTTTTGTAACTGCTTTGTTTTATTGATTTTATGTCAAACCAAGTTGGAAAATAAGTTATTTTTCGGGAAAATAAGTTGCGAAATTTAAAACTCGATGTTTTAGTTTTAAATTGCCATTAAACATTTTTGAATTAAATGCTATTTTTTATTATTTTAATTTCTTCATACATACTGCAGTCAGTAAAAAAGAAAAACTTTGTTTTTAAGGTACGAAGTACAAAAAAACGAGATGAAATGAAATCACTGACACCCGGTGTATAATACCGGGTGCGGGTGTATCTCAAAGGTGGTTTTTCTATATTTTTAATCAATAAAAGTATCAAACTTTAAGTAAAAATAAAATTAACTGACGGGTTCAATTTTTTGTCACTTTAGGTTTAACAAATGTTGTTGTCATTTCCTGTTAAACCTGAGGAGACAAAAATAGTTTAAAACGTTAATTAATCCAAATTTATGTCTTATACAACCCATTATATTTCATCTTTTCATATTTTTATCTAAAAAAAAAATAAATTATGGGAAGGAACCACCTGTTAGAAACATTCCGGTATAAAACATATTCATTTTAAAACATAAATAAAGCGCATTATTTTTAAGACACTTATTAACTGATGCAGAGAAATATCAGCGTTCTGAATAAATAAGTAGAAATCTAAAATAAGAGATAACTAATAAAAAAACCCACCAAATCAAGCGATGTAAGCAACGGCTACAGTGTTGCCGATTCTAAGGTTTAATAGCGACGGTCCTATATGTCTGTAAGTTTTAATTTCATATACTAAATGTTGACTTCGCGCTAGGTGCCACCTGAACTAGAAACTCTGAACTAAATCTGTATAAAACACACATATTGGACCAATTTTTTGAGCCCAATCCCAAATTTTAACTGTAACATCCCACAACCCTTACAAGCCCTAATATACACAAACGTTACCAGACCAATCCGGTGGTCTGGTAACGTCGATTTTGGTCTGGTTAAGTTGATTGAGTGTATAAATATTGGTCTGTATAAGCGGTTTTATAAATATATATATATATATATATATATATATATATATATATATATATATATATATATATATATATATATATATATATATATATATATATATATATATATATATATATATATATATATATATATATATATATATATATATATATAATTTATATTAATGCCTATCTATATATACCGGGTGATAAACACCCGGTATATCTAGATAGGCATTAAATAAAGACAAACCAATACAACTTAATGTTTTTAAGCAAAAAAAAAAACGACCAAAAGCTTATTTAGGAAGTAAAAACATTATTTTTGCAAAAGGACAGTAACATTTATGGCAGTAAATAAATTTCCTTTAAAAAGCATAATAATTGGCACATTACAATAACTGCATTCTTCGGTTTTTGCAAGTAAAGACTCCTAAAACTTTTTTAATAAAAATATTTTTAAGTCATTTTTTTAATGCTAAGAAAGTAAGATCTGCCTGTTTTTGGTGTAACATACACCTCCTTTGGTCAATTCGTGTTAATAGTGGAAAGTTTGATTTACATTTAGCAGTAGTGCATGCAAAAGATCGACATTTTCGAAATTTTCAATTGCACTAAGATCGCATCAATTATTTTTTTAAATGTTTTACTTTTTGAAGCATTAAAGAATATAACTGAAAAAAATTCAGTAATTTGATTTTCTCGTGGCAAATTCAATTTAAAATTCTTTAAATTTCTTTTTTTTTTATTTTTGCTTATAATTTTTGTAATTTCATTTTTCAATTTTTTATAATTTTTTAAAAATTTACAAACTATTTTTTTTTTGAGTTGTCAAATATTTTTATTCTTAAAGTTTATCAAAAATAGAAAAATTTTAAAAAATCAAAAATGTTTATTTTTCTATTAATATACTTTTTTTAAGATCCAAAAATTAATATTTTTGAACCTCTTTTTTCATTCTTTGTCTTCATACGTAGAATACGAAACAAATCACTAGAAATTGCTAAACTAAAATGCATTTATTTTATTGACGAAAAACTTGAAAAATAACCATTTTTTTATCTTCAGAGTAAAAATTAATTGATTTTTTTAAAGATTCTTAAATTTTCTGTAAAATTAATCAAAATAAAAAAAAAACATGTCAATATCTCTATTTTTCGATTTTTTATAGCCAAAAATAGGTGATGCTGAACTTCTAAGCGATTACCTCATTTTTTTAAAGAATTACTTGAAATTCTACAGAAAAAATACACAACAAGGCTTTCTTATATATTTTTTTGTTTAATAAGAGAAAAATATAGCCGGACAATGAGCGAGAATTAACGGGAAAAAGAAAGTCAGAAAAAATAAGAGCGAGCTGTGGCAACACTGGCCTGAACTGAAGGATGACCGGCTCTCCCCACTTCAGACAACGCTACTAAACGCTAAAAAACTATAGTCTCGTTTTTATGGTATCACCCTCATAATACGAGGATGGGATAAAAAGTTTCCGGCCTAACCCATAGAGGGCGCGTGTTGTCGTCATATCACTGCATATTTAAACAGTCACATGGTTTGCTACTTAATCTTCAAAGTTTGTAGTGAGCGCGTCAAGTGCTTTCTATTTTATAGTTGTTTAAAGTTATAAAGCTTTACATTTTGTCAACCATGAAAAAGTTAGGATTGTAGTTATAACATATATTTATATTAAAAGTTTTCCTGCTATAGAAATTAAAGCAGAGTTAGATGACACTTTAGGTGAGTCAGCGCCTTCATTTTCCACCGATAAAGCTTGGGTGGCCGACTTTAAACGTGGTCGCACGAGCTCTGAAGATGCCTGGCATTCTGGCAAGCCAAAAACGGCAACTTTTGAAGAAATTGTGCATAAAGTTTATAAAATCATTTTGAATGATCGCCGATTGAAGTTGAATGAGATAGCTGAGGTTGTGGGCATATCGAAAGAACGAACTCACCATGTTTAAACTGAAGTTTTAGAGATGAGAAATCTATCCGCTCGATGGGTGACGCGATTGCTTACTTCAGAGCAAAAACTCGATGCTGTCGATAAAACTTGAAGCCACCACTAAACAAAACAGTGGACAGCGAGGAGCGAATCGAATTCGAAGAAGGCAAATGCAATTCCATCGACAGAAAAGTTTATGGCAACAATTTTTTTTGGATGCCAAAGGCATTATTTTTATAGAATATCTTAATAAAAAAACTATAAATACTGAGTATACGCCAAAAAGAGAATTTTTTTCCACCAGGACCATGTACCTTGCCACAAATCGTCAATTAGCATGATGACTGTGAATATAAAGCACTTAAACTATATAACCATATAATAAAACGTAAAGAAATAATTACAAAACAAGTATTTTTTAAATTATTTTATGCGAGATTAATTAATATTTTTGTAAAATAAAACTACCAAATACGAAAATCCGCCATGATGTTCTGAACGCCAATCAGAGCGAATGACGTCACGTTAGAGTAAACAAATGATCATAATGACCTATGTTTTCTTCTCATACTGTTGGTGTCTCCGATTTTATTTACGATCATATTGTTTTCAGTGTTAAGTTTGCTTTTTTGAGCGTTTTGTCATAACGGGGGTTCTCCAAACTACGGCCCGAGGGCCAATCCGGCCCCGGACAGATTTTGTCCGGCCGCGGAGAGCTAGCATACTTGAAAACCCCCTTTTAGAGAACAAATAATTTTTATAGCAAATTAAATTTAGTTTACTGAAGTATTCTAATTTTATGTTGAATAATTATTAATATGACATCTACATTGATATGGTCATGGGCTAATCCGCTAACTCATAACATTCTTGTAGGCTTATTGTTATTGTTTTTGTGATAATTGATAAAGAAACACAGAATTGTAATGAGTAAAGACATGTATAATATGAGAAAATTTAACTTCGTATATAATAACTAACAAATTATTGAAATGAATCCAACTAACATTTTATACATTTTAAATAACACATAACTTATAACAAACATAATGACATATGAAATACTAATGAGATTTATGTAATTGAGATTTTCCACTCAAAAATTTGTAGTTGGGACTAATTTTACTTGTACCATTTATTAAAAGAGATTTAAGATGCTCATCAGTTAATTTCGATCTGTAAACTTTTTTTGTGTACTTCATTTTGGAGAAGGTTTTCTCACAAAATAAGTAGTACCAAAAAAGAAAACAGACCACGAGCAAATTTATGCAAATTATCAAATTGTGTCAGTGGAAGACTCTTATAAATTCCAACAAAGATGAGTTTTGATATTTGTTCTTAATTATATCACTGCATTGTAGATCAATCATTTCCATTTGAAGTTCCGGGGCTAGGGCTTTCAATGTCAGTATCAAAAGGATTCTGAAAAATCTTAATTTGATTCGCAATGGCATCAAAGTCCGAGAAACGAGTATCAAAATTTATCTTCAAAGCACTCAAATTTTTCGATTGCAAAATCGATAGGAAACTCAGTCTCAGTAGTGGGCTGAATATTTCACATGTTTTAAAATGTAAAAAACATTTACTCGTAGTTGTGATTGAAACAGTCTCAATTTCTTCCGGAATGATTTGATATTAGTGTATAAATCAGGAAGATGCTGGTTTTCTCCTTGCAATCCCATTCAGTTCGTTCACATGTTTAGTCAAATCAACATAGAATGCTAACTTCCACAGCCATGCGTTGTTTTGTAATTCAGTAAGAGGGCGATGCTTTTGATTCAAAAAATTTCGATCACTGCTCGAAGTTCAAAAAGCGCTGAAGGACTTTCCCACAACTAAGCCAGCGTACGGCAGTATGATAAGGTAAGTCAGTTTCTCCAATCTCTTCAATAAATTGTCGGAATTGTCGGTGATTCAGCCCAAAGATCTGATAAAATTAACAGTTGATATGACTGGTTTCAGAACGTCAGACATATCCAACATTTTCCGCACAAAGACTGTTGATGAATGATACAATGTAAGACTAATGGTTTTGAACCACCGTCATTTTCTACAGCCTTTTACAAAGAGCGAACTCCTTTATCTTTCCCACTCATGTTTTTGCCTCCATCAGTTGTAATACATTTCAAGTTTTTTCATCGAAGGTTCTTTTGATTAATGGCCATTTCAACTCCTTTAAAACATCTGTACCAGTAGTTGTGCCATAATAAATATATATCAAGAAGTTCTTCTTTGCACTTATAGCTTTTATCTACTCCTCAAATATAAATCAACATTTACAGTATCTGAAAATCCGTTGACTCATCCAAGGCCAAAAAAACCACTCAAAATGTCCATTTTTGTTGAACAGAGGATATATTTTCAGCGATGTTTTCTACCCTTCGAGCCAAGTGTTTGGACATACTGACGTTTTAATAAATTTACCTTTTCAGGGCACATTTCTTCGGCTACTGAATTTGCATTCTTTGATCATTTCTCCATCGGTGAATGGTTTTCCACGTTTTGCAATTTCAAGAGCCACACGAAAGCTGGCACGAGTTGCAGCCTCTTGTTCAGGAGTTTTGTAAATGAAGATTGCGCGATTTCAATCCGCGCTGCATAGCTTCGAATTTTTCTGTCCGCAAACTTCCTGTATATTTTGAGAAAAAATGTTTTGTTTCATAATGACGTTTAATGTTCTTTGAGAACGGCTATGCTTTCATTGCAAATTAAAATAGGGCCTTGTTACTGGACTCAATTACGAAATACTGAATGTTCCACTGATCTTTGAATTTTCTGCATTCACTATCAATTTTTCGCTTCTTTTCCATACTACTAATTTAACACAAAAGAAAATTCAAATTTAAAAAATATTTAAAAAAATGTTTAAACTTAAACACCACAAAACTTTTAAGGAGGTATGCAATATTTTTTAACAACAGTGTCATAGGAACTGGCTTGGGTTAATAGCCTTCTTATATATTCCAATTACTGCCATCTGGAAGTAAGTGGAAGACACCAGAACCTCAAACCAACGAGATTATTCTGTACGGCTATTAGCGCCATCTGTTAGCGATAGAAGGTACCACCATTTCCGCTTGTGTCCACCAGATGTCGTGTCGTTCCCTCATGGCTCGTACTCTAAGACTAATCTAGAAATTACAAATAATGACAGGAAAATTAATAATATGTAGTGTTCCCGTTTTGCGGACTTTAGTCCGATTTAGCCTTTTTTAAACGTTGTGTATTTTTTCGGACTTTTTTTCATCAGTGGACTATTTCATTCTTACCACCGGCAACAATGATAATATGGTTTTGGCCCTCGAATTTATGGAGTAATCAGTATGGCCCTAAGTCTGGAAAGTTTAACCCCTGGTCTATAAACAACTCGAAATAAGGTTTTATAAGGCAAGCAGCGATAACTTGTAAATCGACTTTTGATGCTGGGAGAGTTTCTGGCATCAAACAAAGATTTTTGTTCTGCAAAATTTTGAAATATCAAAACTCCTTGTAAGTATGATATCTTTCAAAACAATTTGATATTAACGTAAGAAAATAGTCCCTAACCTTATTAAAACTCTTATTCATCAAAAAAGTTTTAGATTAGAGGTTATTTGTCATTGGTTCTTTCTACTACTTAGAGACCAAATGCTTACACAAAGCTTTCTTTATTTTAGGTCATCTAGGGCATGTTATGGCGACGATCTATAAGTTACTTTATTGTAACTTGTATTAAAGTCTAACTTTAAATTTCATGTTAAGGTTCCTTGCACATATAATAAGAGGTAGAAACCTTTTTTTATTAATGTAACATCATACTCTACCAACTAGCATGGGGACCATATTTACAAATGGGGCCCAAATACCTTAAAGGGACAGGTTCGGAAAGTAATATTTTGTGTGGCGAAAAATCCACTAAGAAAGGATTTTTCGGATTCAGTTCGGTTGGGGTGCACTTATA
Organism: Listronotus oregonensis; assembly: GCA_019359885.1. Lineage (NCBI taxonomy): Eukaryota > Metazoa > Arthropoda > Insecta > Coleoptera > Curculionidae > Listronotus > Listronotus oregonensis. Next base: position 12,434 of record JAHBCN010013654.1, read on the forward strand.
GGGGCAAAAATAAAATCTTGGCGGGAATTTCCACGAGATCCTTTAGTGTGTATTATGGCGCGTATCGGGATAAAATGAACTTCGGGCAAAAGATAGTGTATCCATATGTACAAAAGGTGGCAAATTGATAAGATTGATTTAGTAGACAAAACCTTTGTTTATTATTACAAGGAGATCCTCTTGGACCAGCTCTTTTTAGTTTAGCAATTCATCCACTTATTTTATCATTAAATACAGAAATAAATCTTTGGTATCTAGATGACGGTACACTTGCGGGAAAACCCCAAAATCGGTTTTAGATAATTTTCATAAAATAACCCAGAGGAAGTAAAGATTTGGGTTTAAATTTAAATTTTGATAAGTGTGAATTAACTGTTTTATCTAAAGATCTTTCCCAATATACTATCAAATTTTTTAAGTTTGTTCCTAATCTGTCAGTAATTCCCATTTCAAATTTTAATTTATTAGGAAGTGCTTTTTCGTCAAATGAAATTGAATACTCAATTAATAAAAAGACATAATTTTTAAAATCTCTTAGTACCAAATTAAAATTTATAGACTCACATATTTTCTATTATTTACTAAAATATTCCTTTGCCATACCTCGAATGTCTTATTTGTTAAGATGTTCACCTTGTTGGGAAAACTCCAGAATTACTTTGTAATTTTGATAATGTACTACAAAGTTTAGTTCAAGACATAACAAATTGTGATATTAAATTAAATTCTTGGTTACAAAGCACTCTTCCAGTAAAATTTGGAGGTCTTGGAATAAAGAGATACATCCTCCCCGTCTATTTCTGCCTTTTTAGGTTCAATCAATGACGTGTCAGGTTTACTTTCCAAAATTTTACCTCCCTATATTCTTGCCACAGTAGATAATGATTTTAGCAATTGTTTTGTAAGATGGTTATCTGTTTGCAATCTTCAAAATCACCACAAGAATTACCAAAAAAACAGAAAGATTTTGACTTTTTAATTTGCCAAGCTCGTCACAAATATATTACAAACATGTGCCGACAAGTGAAGGTAAGGCACGTCTACTTGCTCTTCAGGCCCTGAAAGTAATGCTTGGATTAACGCACTTCCATCTTCGTCCTTGGGAAATTTGTTAGATAACAAAACATTCCATATTTCCATCGCTCTTAGATTTGGTCTGCCTGTGTGTGGAGAGTACACCTACGTTTGCGGCGAAAATGCTGATATTTATGGCCTACATGGGTTAAGCTGCAAAAAAGCGCAGGGCGTTCTTCTAGACACAGTCAGATAAATGACATTATCAAAGAGCTCTGATTTTAGCTGAAAATCCTTCGGTTAGAGCCTCTTGGAGTTTGCAAAAACGATGGAAAACGGGTAGATGGAATGACCTTAATTCCCCGGAAATATGGAAAACAAATTCTTTGGGACGCTACTTGACCTCCTTGCAAAATCCTATCTGGACCTTCTAATTTTGTAGGTGCGGCTGCTCTTTTCCGAGAATAAAAACATCTCAAATATAAAAACTTGAAGAACGCTTTATCTTCATTCCTTTTGCTGTTGAAACTTTTGGTCCTTTGGGTGATGAGGCTAAGGGTTTATTAATGTTTTCAAAAAAAAACAATGCAAAAAATCTCAAGTTTCATTATCCAAAAAAAATTTGGACTTTCAACGGGGGAATGCAGCATCAGTTTAGGAAAAATTAGGAAGACCTAGGACTTGATGAAGTTTATAAAATTTTTAAAAATAGATTAGGTTATTTATTTAATTTTAGAATATTGTTGTTTATTCATTTCAATCTTCGAACAAGGATTATAAGTTTACAAAATTGAGTAAATACTCACGTCAAAGTGATCTTAACAAAAGTAAAGCTGAGTTGTGGCAAAATTCCTGTTAAATCACGCCTTGCAAGCCTAAGCCACTTATATTGTATTGTTTTTTCGTATGGCACGAATACAAATAACTTGTTAGGAGTTTTTAGTGACATGTTATTACACAGATTAACCGAACACCACCTATACGATTTCGAATTCATGTTTTAAACACGTAAAATAACTTGTAATTTAAAAGAGCCTTTGTGTTTGCACTTTGTTTACTCTAACGTGACGTCACAATAGACGCTATGACTCTTTGGAGAGTTATGGTGGGAATTTTAAACTTAAAGTTTAAAATGCATTTTTTCAATATAAATCTTAATATGATACAACAATTTTTCAAAATCTGTTATCATGCCTATTCTTATGGCAAAAATTCATTAGTTACGCTTCGAGCTGATTTTACATGCACCTTTTTCACCAGATTTGACTCTATCAAATATCCATTTGTTTCCGAATTTGAAAACATATCTTGCTAATATATTTTTTAATAAGATACATACGTGATTGCTGTCACATAGACCGATTTTGAAGAGCTGGACAAATCAGCCTACAGCGATGGCATAAAGGCTCTTGAGCATCGATGGAATAAATGTATTGAGCTACACGGACACTATGTAGAAAAAAAATATTTTTACTTGCTTTTTTCTTACTTAGACTGAAAACTTTTTATCCGATCCTCGTATATATTTACACCATAAGGAGTGGTCTAAAGCCACCGGGGGGTTAAAGAATAACTCGCTAGACCATATAAGTTTGGGCGTTGCGGCGCGTCGCGTTTGTTTGGACTTTTTCTTTTTAAATAAACCAATTTCCCCATTATTTCCCTGTTACACTCTGGTTAGTCACACGATAAATTGATCAGCAAACCACATATTAAGGCTCATTGCCAACAATACCCGACTATTATGTTCCATTTGTTAACAGTGCAATGCGGCTAACTACGAGACAAGCTTTCCGCATAATCAGCACCTTGCCTATGTAATTTCAGTAGTTGCGGCGCTACGGTGCAACGTATTTTTTGCAATAAATTATTTATTTATATTGGCAGTGGTTAATACAGGTATAATGTCTGTAATATAACGATTATATTATGTATATGTATGCCAATAATTGTTTTGTGTGGGAAAGGAAATCACAAACTAGATAATTCGTTGCAATGAAAGTAATCATATTTGTTTTACAGGAATATCAGTTTATGTGTTTATATAAGGGTCTAAGTAATAAATAAATAAGAGACTCATATCAGCCATTACTTATATTAAAAAGAATTTTAACACCTACTTTTATCTATATTTTAAAAACAGTATCTTTAATAACCCAAAAATATTGGTTTAATAATACTAAGAATTCTTCGCACAATACTGACAAAACTTACAACTTTATTTTTCAAATCCATGTTTTACGGTAATAAAAAACCTTCAATTGAGGAGTCAAAAAAATGTTTAATCATTTACCACCTAGTATTAATAATACAGGTAGTTTTTATAAACTCCAATTATCCGTCAAAAATTTAGGATTAAGAAAGGTTTATTATGTATATGTTATAGTCAATCCTCGAAGCTCCGGCGTTCCTAGATTTGACTAATCAATCCTCAAGTCTGACTTGAAGTCTTAGTCAAAGCACAAACAAATGAAGTTTTTCGGCCTCTGACTAAAGAATTTTCGTCAAACCTAGGAGAAACTAATTTGGTCAGGCAAACGTCAAAACTCAATTTATTGAAATCGGGGTTTGACCAGTCAAACTTTAATTAGGTATTAAAAAGTCTCAGTTTGTTAAATTAGATGTGATAAAAACGATTTTTTAAATTTTAATGTTTATTGTTGTTATATTGTCATAGTTAAAATAAAAAAAAAGTCTTGTCACGCAATTACTTTAGCCCAAGTGTTTTTGCCTAAAAACACTTTTCCAACTTTTATTTGGCCGTTGGCAGCCTTTAAAAAAAAATTATTATTATTATTTTTTTTTATTAAAATTAATATCAAATAAATAGCAAAGGCACAGTAAAGCTGAAGGTGAGTAGCAGAGAGAGCGTGCAAAAATGCCCTAACTCATTTGCCGGAGAGTAGGGGGGGTTAAACTGGGCGCCACTGCTTTTGGTGCCAGGCCTAGCAAAGACCTTCCAAGATTTGATGGAACTCTCGTTCAACTTTACTACCACTCAAAGACAAGAAAAACTTTACTAAACAATATTAACATTAGAAAAAGGAGACACTAGGTGAGCCAAATGAAACACTATATTCAAAACAAATAGTTAATATAATTTATTATAAATTTGTAATTTAAAAGTTAAAAGTTTATACACAAAAAATTATTCAAAAATAAAATGGTGAATGCGCTGGGTTATAAGATTACAAAATTTAAATTTATAATTTAAAAGTTTATAAAAAAAATATATATAAATAATAAAAATTAAATGGCGAATGCGCTTAATAACTGTTAAAATTTTCGATACTGATGAAAAGAATAAATATTATGGATATAAGTCTACAATTGAAAAAATATATAAAACTTAAAAATATATATAGATACCGCTTACAATTATTTCATTAACAATAATATAATAAGGGCACCATTTAAAAACCCAAAAAAAAAATATAAAGATTTCCCAAAAAAAAAATAATATATTAAAAAATAAAAAAAGGCCCCAAATAATTTAAAAAAATAGGGAAAAATTTAAAGGTAGAGTGGTACCCCTAAATTCAAATCAAAAGATGTAAGAATTGTTAGTTTTTAATTTAATGTTTTTTTTGTGTTTCCCAAGTGATGGGGGTGCCAGCCACTTTACCGTGAAGAGCGATGATGTCCAAAACTACAGAAACGATGACCAGTTAAATGGTCACTATTCTGACCGTCCCAAAAAAACCCTCTACCAAATTGAGGGCCCCCTCCAAATAAAACGAAAAGGTTTTGGAAAATTAATGGTCATCGGGAAAAATGGCCCGTCCGAAGAACCCCAAGATTTTAAAAGGGTTTTCCCAAAACAACCACGGCCCCCCGGCGGCTCGAATAAACCCCTAAAATGGGGATTTTTTCCCGAAAAAAAAGGGGGAAAGGGGAAACCCCCGGAAAATCCAAAAAAAACCAAAAGGGGAACCCCAAAGGGAAAAATTTTTTTGGGAAAAATTTGGACAAACCCATAAAGAGGGTTTTTAAAAAAGTTGGGGGAAAAAATTCTCCTGCCCCCCCCTTAAAAAAATGGGAAAAAAGGCCAATAAAAAACGGGGCCACCGCCCTTCCCTTTCCCCCAAAGAGAAGGGGATCCCCCGCACCCCCGCAATTTCCCCGGGAATTTTTCCCCATCGTTACGTTTTTTTGAGCCCCCAACCCCCAGGCCCCCAAATAAAAAGGGGAAAATTTTTTAAAACCCCAATTTCCGAGGGGTTAAAAAAAACAAAGAAAAAGGGGGGGAAACCCAATACGATAGAAAAACAGAAGAACCCCCAGAATTTAAAACAATAATTTTGGGTTTTTCCAAAAAAACTGAAAAAAAAAAAAAAACCAACCTGATTTAAGGAAAAAAAACCTGGTTATTAAAAACGCCGGGAAAAAAAAAACTAACCGGACAGTTTTAGAAGAATTGAGGTTTTTGGTTTTTTAAAAAAAGACAAATTGATCTCTTACATTTAAAACTAACCAAACAAACCCAAAAACCAACCACAACAACCCCGCAAGTATTAACTTTTTTAAAACGTGTTAAAGACAGCGACGTTTACCTTTTTCCAAATGTTTTTTAGAATCCGGGGGGAAAACCCCAAAAAGTTTTTTATTTTCGACTTTTTCCCCGAAAAGTTAGGAACTTCTAATTTTCAAAAATACTTTAGCCAAAAGCCAAATTAAATTTAAAAATTCCCAAAATTTGGTTCAAACCTAGGATAAACCAAAATTCCCGAAGAGACCGCTTTCGATCTTTATTAACATATAGATGAAAAAAAAAAAAAATAAAAAAAAAAAAAAAAAGAGAAACAGGAAAAAAGGACTACCCAAAAAATTTTAAGAAGATTAAGATAAAAAAGGCAAAAAAAGAAAAGGGTTTTAAAGTCTAAAATAAAAATAAGACTAACAGCATCAAAGATAAAAAGAGCTAAATCAAATACATAGCTTGATTCAGCAGGTAAAAAATATAAACAGATTACAAGGGGGTTAATTTAAATTTTAAAGAAAAGGGGTTAATGTGAGACGCAAGATGGGGGGTGAATTAAATGGGGGGGGGAAGAATTTTTGAAATCAAATTCATTTGGGGTCAAAGAATACAAATTAAGTTCAAAAACTTAAAAAAGAATAAAGAATTGAAACTTAAGGCATTGCCAACAATTTAAAATTTCTTTTAAAATTGCCCCAACTTTTAATGGCTCTTTTTCATGGACTGTGTATTCCAAGTTTGAAGCCGCAACGACAGCAAAAAAATGGGGGAGGATGGGGAAATAACATCATTAATAGCCGATTTAAGAGGAGCATACCGGAAAAAATTTTAAAAAATTTTTAACATTTAATTAAACATTGGAGTTTTATATATTTTAAAACCCAAAGAAATCAAATTAAATAGAGAATGCAAAAGTTTTGCTGTTTACAGAGAAAAAAAAAGTTTCTTTGATAACAAAAAAACTTTCGTAGTAGATTAGATTAGATTATTTGGGGAATGGCAAAATTACCCCATCACTGCAACCTTACCAGGTTTATTGTGGTTTCTCCCATCGTCCCAAAGCCCCCGGGCCGTCTTCTTAACTAGACCCCCCCGGGCTTGACTCCCACTCCATATCTTGGGTTTCTTTTTCCCCGTTAGTAAACCCTAACCACAAAAGGGTTTCGCAGTGGCACCACACATGTAAGGCTGTTTCTTCGCCTCCTGGCAAAAAACCCACACAGGCTATCCTTCACCAGACCCATTCTTTCCAGGTGCCTTTGAGTTTTGGGAAAATCCTTTGGGGTTACCTACCCTGGGGTTAAGGGTGTGTATAACTTTTTTAAAAAATTTTAAGTTTGAACGAGCCTTTTTTCGTGACTGGAAAAAAAAACCCTTTAATTTTGGAAAAAATAGAATAAAACAATTGTTTAACATATCAAAAAATTTTAGGGGGGGTTTTGGGGGTTTGGGAAAGAGTGCAATCAAAAAGATCTTGCACCATCATCTTGAAGTTAGAAATGTTTGTTGTCGTTGGGTTCCCGTTAATTTTAAACCCAAGCACAAAAAATATCCCCCAAATAATTTACAAAAAAAAAATACGACAATGGTAGATCAAATGCTATCTCCGGTATCATCACTAGTGAAAAATATGGGGTTTGTTTTTATAAATTTAAAGTATTAATGGGGTTTTAACTGCCCCCCAAACCTAAGGGGGGGCCATTCACATCATTTTTTTGGGGAAATTCATTGGAAGTTTTCTCGGGACAATACATTTTTTTTTCCTCGGCCGAAAAAAATTAATTAGTGCGGCCAAGAAGGAACATAGTTTTGCGTTCCACGACAATGCTTGTCCCCAAAAGGGGTGCAAACAAATCGATTTTTAGAGCAGTAAAAAGGGAAAAGGGAAAATTTTTTGGGAAAATCCACCTTACAGCCCCAACGTATCACCATGAAAATTTTTTTGTTCCCAAAAATTATAGAAAAAATGCGGTGGTCAGCGTTTTTCAAATCCATATGAAGCTCCAATAACACTAAAATCTTGACTTCATTGTCTTTTTTTGTTAATTGATACACAACGTTTAGGTTAGGGATTATCTTCAACCGTTTTCAAATGACAACTTAAAACTTTTCTTAAATGCTATGACCTTAAACACCGAAGCTTGACCGTTTCTTTATGAATAATTTTTGCTTCCGACCATTGTATGCGGTGTTGTTTTGATTATGCGTGTTCGGCAAGCCCTGTTTTCAACGTTTCACCTCGTTCCGTATGTTTTTTGTGTTTTTTAACTTTAATTTCGAGTGGTCTTTTTGTTTCTCCGATGCCTACTTCACCACATTCACAGGGTATTTGATATATACAACCATTTTTTGAAACATTGTTGTCCGGTCTTGTCTTAGTAAGAATAGGTACTTCTCAGAGTGATTTGAGATTTAAATGCTGTTTTAATATTATACCTATTCGCTATTCTGCGGATCTTTTCTGAAGTTCCTTTAATATACGGAATAGTTATAAATACTTGGTCCTGTGCAGTCTTATTCAAGTGAGAGTTTTTTGTCTTATCTTGATATTTATCGATTGTTTCCTTAACCAATCTCTCACTGTAGCCGTTTTGCTTGAGATCTCTTGTTATATTACTTATTTCGACTTGCAAGGATTCCTTACTCTTACATAAGATCACTGCGCGGTTATATAGGTACGTATGACTCCTTGCTTCGTTTCGTTAGAATTATTAAAATTTTGGTGTAAATATTATCCAGTGTGGGTTGGTTTTCTGTATACGGATTTGCATATGTAATGTCCATTATTTCGTTTGATAAAACGCAGAAAGGGAAAGCCGAAGTTCCGTCTCCATTGTGAATTTGATAAGGGTCGAAGACAATTTGATGAATAACCTTCTTTGATATAACCTGTCCATACAATAAAAGTATCTCAAATATCGAAAAAACTTCTGGTTTGATTAGAGCATTTTAATTGCGTTTCTACAAACCATTCCAAAAATATTTGCTACCACTGGAGAGAGCGATCAACCCATGGGAAGTCCATCGTCCTGCGGATATTCTATGGGTATCATCTTGTTAATCTTCCCGAATAATGCAAACGAATTTCTTTGGGAATTTGTATAAGACTTTCTACATCAAAGGTTACGAAAGTATCGTTTGGTCCTGCACATTTTTTGAGAATCTCAAGAAAAGGACTAGGGTTTTTAAAAAGGATGGTGACTTACCGACCAATGGTTTAATCAATTTAAAAAGGTATTTTGCCAGTGCAGTCGGGGTGCATTTCTAGAGGGGATTGGGCCCAAAGGAGCCAGGAATCATTTTTGGGGGGGGGCCTTTGGTCAGGGGTACGACTCTGCAAAATCAGGTGATCTTTGGGGATCAACAGGGTGGCCCAACGAAGAGCCCACCCCTTTTGGACTCCCTGTTATTTTGGAAAAAAAATCGGACACTAATTTTGATTCTTATGGGGGCCTTTTTCATCTATAGCCCGTACAATACAGGGTCCAAAAATAAGATGTTACATTACACTTAAGATTTTTTAAAATTTAAACCCCAATTTTTTTAAAATGTTGGATTCTCTATAACGTTTTTAGTAAATTTTGTTAATAAAGTTCATACCTATCTTTAATCGTTGTAAAGTTATTTAAGTTTATAGAAAATTTGACCAATTAACTCAATACTGATAATAATCGATTGCACGGTAAAAATAATAATCATGGATAACAAGCATCTATTCAGGTTATCGTATGTCATAGAAAAACTTTGTCTTTATTTTAAATTGTAAACTTACCTAGTTCTGATAAATATTAAACAATAATTTATTCCGTTCAAGAAAAAACTTTGTTTTGATTTTAAATTGTAAACTAATAGTTCTGATAAATATTAAACAATAATTTATTCCGTTCAAGAAAAATAATAATACTCCATTATCAAAATGGGATTACAAGATATGCCCGTTTTTTTTTGCATTACATTAAGACAAAAATATTAACGATGAGTAGGTTATTAATGAGAAAATTTGAAGAAACTGGATCTTTATCTAATATTCGCCGTAATCGCCATTAAAAAATCCAGTTAGAAATAAAGTCGCAGAATTATGTGTTGGAACACGTAGCACTTGACAATAAAGGCACTCGAGACGGCTACTTTTTCAGGATTTACAGGCTTAACAGAAGAAAATTTTGAAAGACAATTAATTTCACCTGTATAAGATAAAATTGTCCATAGCTTAAGAAGAGATTGTGTCCCAACTTTTAATCAACAATGCAAATATTTATTTAATATTTGTTTTCTGGATGGGGTGTACCTATTTACATGGTGTTGTAAATAAAAATAATTGCATATTTCTTGTTTCGAGGTACAACCGCAATCTCCTAAAAAATAAATGTGTGGGCCGACATTTTTAAATCATATTGTAGGACCTTTCCTTTTACCTAGAAACTTGACGGGCAAGACGTACGGACATGTTAGAAAATACAATAGAGCCACGAATTACCGAAATAATAGAAAATAAGTTAATCCTAATGAAAATGATATGCATTTCCAACAAGATGGTGCACCATCCAAGGGTTAGAATAGTTTTTGGACAATTTCCCGAATCAATGGATCGGCAGACGAAGCTCCAAAGGATCGGAGTCTACGGAGTTCTTTAGATTACTATCTTTGGGGATATTTGAAAAGTAAATATTTTAGTATGAAGCTAGATTCTATTTAAGATCTTCGGGAGCGGATTACTTGAATGTAGACAAATAATTTCATATGTGAAAATTGAGAAAAGATTTGAACAAAATCTTTTTGTTCCATGGAGGTAAATGGACAACATTTTTAGATTTATTACCACCTACTTTATAGAAAATTAACTTTTACTTTACTTTTAATTTGGCATGACTGTAGGTTGCTTTTTGTTCTTTTTATAATTTAGGAGGGTTTTTTTTTAATTCTAAAGTCTTGTTACTATGGAAACTAATTGATTATTATTTTTAGATTTATTTCCTTATTATCACTATTTCCGGAATTTTTTTATAATTGAATATTTACAAGATTGAAATAGGTATACACTTTACTAAAAAAAAGTTATAAACTTTTGGGAACCCAAAAAAATTAAAAAAAAAAATAATGTAGGTTTCCATTTAAAAACAAAACAACGCAATATCTTCTTTTTGAACCACCCTTGTATTGTACGGCTATGAATGAAGAGACGTCCCCCTAAAAATCAAAAAAGGAAAGTCACAAATAGGGATGGCTTTTGTTGGGTTACCCTGTATAATATTAAAAAATACTGCAACTCAGAGAAAACCTCGATCCACGCTGAACCTATGATACTCTAAACTAAAACTTTTGGCCGATGTTTTGTTTTCCGCCTCAAGACCAAGATTACCAAAATTATTCACTTATAGTAGCAAATTTTTCATATTATAATATTAAGAAATTTGTGGTATTTTTTTTATGTTTTTTTTTTTAAAATTTCGGGGGGGTTCTTACCCCCTGACCCCCACCGGCACGGCCTGATTGGCCTTAAAGATATATTGTCCTTGTGTATTTTCGGTAGTCCATATAGATGTGGAGGTTATATTATGGGGTGTTAGAGTTGATCTAGTTTCGTCTGAAAGGTTTTTGTATTTTCTTAAGGTCATGTAAATTTTGTTCTATTGGGGTGTTGGATCTGATCAAGAGATCTGTTCGCTTTTCGAAGGACTTGCTATTTTTTTCATAGGTAAATGTTCCATGACGAAGTGGATTTCCTTTTCTTCGGGGTAAGATGAATGTACATTTTAAGCTTTTTAAGAGCTACTAATTCGTTTTGGGTGATATTGGGGTTTTGTTTGTTTTGTTTCGGTTCTAACTTTCCATCGAAGTTCTTCCACATCTGGTCCCTGGAACCGTGTTGTTTCTAAAGAACTATTTGTCAATAAGTTTCGAGTTTTAAAGAAACGTTCCATATGAGACTTTTTGATTTGAAAACCTTGTTTTGGAGGTGACCCAGGAACAATGGCATTTATGCTTTACTGATTGGTTTTATCAAATGAATAAATATTTGATTTTAAAAGAGTATTTTAAAAACAATAAGGCAATTTTTCCTCTCAAAAATTTTTATTCCTTCT
>JAHBCN010013655.1:0-24078 GCA_019359885.1 Listronotus oregonensis
CATATTTAAAGTTATCGTAAAAGATTTAAAAATAGTGGCCTGAATGTTTAAACTCCAACAGCAATTGGTCAACATAAATATTAAATGTCATATCAACAAAAAAAAAACATAATGAAGATACCAGCAAACAATGTTTAGTAATAATCTCTTAATAATATTAATAAAATATCTTGCCCGAGCACGTAATTAAAAATGATTTTTTCTGGCATAACCACTTATCCTAGCAAAATTTTGAAGGTGATGAAAAATCTTTTAAATACATTGTTTTACTAGAAAAGAGTATTTGATTTGTCAGTAAATCAATGACTTAAAAAATCAACTACAAACACGTCACGTTTATAATACTTTAGATTAATTACAGCCAATAACTATGCCAACAGCAAACGTCATTTTATAACCCAAGACTCATCACCAAAAATCTTTGACGCCCTCTTCAGGCAAATTGAAGCAATTTTGAATATAGGTAAGTTCGCTCAAATCGACTTATTTTGACGTCCGGAGTCTGTCATCAAATGTTGTACTCGTATTTTCCGGACACCCTGTATGATAAAACATTTACAGTAAGCCATTAAGTAGTTTAAACACCTTTTAAAAAAAATTGTACTTAGTGACTTTTCCTTTTAAAAGGACGAAATAACGATTTTTACCAGGGTGCTTTTAGGATTTGTTAAAAGTAGCCTATTTTAAATTCTACATTGTTCGAAAACGGCTTTATTAAATAATTTGTAAATAATGTTATATATTTACCGTTAGTGCAAGAGGAACTGTCATTCTGTATATTCAGAAAAGTTAACGATTTACACACAAGTTTTAATTATTATTGTATATTATTTCTCATAATAGCTGAATAAAAAAATGTTGAAAAAATATGTTATTTAAAATGTTTGTCGTTTGTTATTTACTTTAATTTTTGATCAGTTGCGGATCGTCGAAGGGCTGCATTGCCATAGCTCTAGCCTATAATCAATAAAAATGTACAGGATGGTCCACAAAATCTTTGGACCTCGATTTTTGCTTCAGAATGAAGATCTGAAGAAAGGCTAGGACTAATTTATTTGTCTGCTGTCCTGGTAATTTTAACCCCCCCTAACGGGGAGGATGCACAGCCCCCTGAATATTGATTGGGTGAGAGGTGTTGATATTCCTCACTTTGAAGCTTTTATCAAATACTATCTAAAATTTTGAATCAGTAACGAAATGACTGTTCGAACAGTGAAGGAGTTCTAAAAAAATTCACTTAATTCATGGTGACTTTTTTAAATTTTACATGGGAGGTAAAAAACTTCTTGTTTCTAAAACGATTCGTAAAATAGGTATTTTAATATGTTTTTTTTTGTTTTAAAATTTTCCATACAATTTTATGAATATAAAAAAAATATGTGTTTTAAAGGGGTATTCTAGTCTAGAAGCCCAAATTTCGGGCCTTTTTTTGACTGTCGATAAAAAAAGCAATTAATATTTTTGCAATCCATTTTTTTATCATTTATTTATTTATATTTTAAGAACTCAAAAAAAACATATTTCATAAAATTACACGCTGTTGAAGTAGGGGGCGGGAGAGAGAGGTAGGTTTTTTCCAGTTATTCTACTTTTCCGAATTTTAAAAAATAGTAAAATTTGAAAATTTCGAATTTTTGTTAGTTTCTGCCATAGAGGGTTATATAAAGAAAATCCGTGCAAACTTTTAAGAAAATCTTTTAATTAGAACTTGAAATTTTGTGACAAACGTTTCGAAAAAAAAAACGCGTTTAAAAAAAAAGAAAACTTTCAGGTAGGTTAACAGATAGAACAGTACATATAACTTACATTGCTTTAATCAGTGATTTCGGCAGCATATATCGGGCCTTCTTTTTCCGTAAATTAAATATTTAACCAATTTCTCTCCGAAAGACGAGCACTTTTTCCTTCTTTCGGAGCACTTGAAGCTCAAAACTCAGAACTGTCGATTCTAGCTTCATTGCGCCGAGCAACAACTTTATCTATAACTTTTTAAATAATTCGAATTTCAAAAAATCCTTTTAAGGAGATATTTTTGAATATCTAAACTATCGAATTTTTTTCAACTTTCTAGGCTAGAAAACTAATATTTTTCCGTTTTTGACACTTCCTTACCAAATCTACGTGATAAGAAAACTGTTTTTTTAAGGGGGCATCATTTTTCAACGAAGAGATACATCTACATAAGATACATGTCTGACATTATTTTTTTTATAAGTAGATAAATAAACGTTTAGGTCTTTACATTATTTATTTACAGAGAAAATCCTGTCGTAGCGACAAATTTTCCTTAAAATGGTGCCGAAATTTCTGTCAGTCATTAAAATAGTTATCTCGTTGCGAAATACATAGTAGTTTTTATTAATACGTGCGGAAAGTGATACTTTCTTACACGCGATCGGCGTTGCCTGAACATTTATTGTTTTAGTAACAATTTATAACAAAGAAACAACACATTTTTTAATTAGGTACTATAAGTAGTATTAATATTAAATATGCACCTTGCAAAATTATCGCTGTTGCCATTTAATGTTTTAATGAGATCGGTTCCGTGGGGTTGCTTGCACCAATTTTAAAATTGGGTGTATTGCTGTCTAAAATATTTATACTATCTTATTCGTTTAAGTAGGGGCGCCATCTTGTTAAAAATAAATCCCTATTACTTTATTTAAAAGAACTTTATCAAGGATATGAAAAAGGTTTGACTGAAGTAAGTCCAAATATCTATCCGCATTTAAATTTTCTTTAAAATAGCGATATACCTACCACTTTGTTTTTAAAGAAAAAACAACTTACATCTACCCCAGATCGTCCTTGTTGACGAACAGGTCGTAGCAGCTCGTGAGCAATGGTGAATTCCGATGTCTTATCCGGGTTAAGAATAGACCTGTCTAATAAAACAGCTGATTACGGTAAACAAACTTGCTGGAGGACAAACAACACGCTTACCAATTTAACCTGCCTGTGCATTGTCCTGTTTTATAGTGATTTTTTTCAGATTTCAAGTAGTTTAAAGTGACTTTTTAAGTATATTTATATTATTTGGGAGTCTTAGTAATGGTACTTATAGAGAATCAATCATGAGCGACTATTTTGTGAAGCTACAAGCTGAAAATGCGGATGCCGTAAATCGATACAAAGGCTCTCCGGAATTAATTTTGTGGATCCGTTTTGTTTAAAAGAGTCGGATTTAAGTATGAATCCTGCTGACTTTCCCCCTGTTACTCAAATGGATATTGTCTGCTATTTAGTGCTTACAACAAGCTATTACACGCAACAACAAATGAAAGCCATGTGTTTTAAGTTCCTGCACATAGTGTGAAGTTTTTGGATGCAAAAATTATTAAAGACAACAAAGTGCTTTTAATAAAATTAAAACCACTGTAACAACCATGTTAAATTTAAATTGGATTTAAATAAATATTACTTTGTAGAACATACAGTATGAACTGTGTTGAATCTGGTAAACCAGTGTTTCGGAAGTGTGGCCTCGTCACTTGTTTCAACTTACATATTTAAGTGGTGTTAGTTTTTAAATTAAATAATTTTTTAGTATTCTTTATTTAGGTTTTTTGCTTGTAATGGAGCACCTTGTATCTGATTATTAAGTTTTGTTTATAGGTGGGTGTAGTTTTAAATAAAAAACTTAAATATAATAGAAATGTATATAATTTTAATATGTATTTAGGTTATAAAGTAAAGTTTTAGCAGGTGAATATTTCATGGCCTAGTAGCTTATGAATGAGGCTATAAAGTAATGAGAACACTAAAGATAATATACTAATTTCATACAAAACTTTGTTTTATTGCTTCTAAGTGGTATTGGAGAATTTAATTTTGTGTTTATTTGATTTTTAAAAGCCTGTAAGTATAACAGACTTGACCATTACATCAGTAATGACACCAAGTGCAATGTCATGTTATCTGTTGGTGGCATTTTGATGTAATGATCGCTGCAAATAGTATACTTTATTCTAGTACACTTTTCTGTTCTCGTACAATAAAGTAGTACTATATTGTAGTACCTACCATATAATAAAGTAACCCTTTATATCCCCTAGGTAGGTAAGTAGGTTTAAAGTGAGTGGACTTTTTACGCCCTCCACTGCGACCGCTCGGTCTATTGTAGCTCACACCTTTTTATATTTCTCCCAATAGGATCAGACTTCTAATGAATCCGATATTAGATTGGGAGAGAGAGTTCTTACATCTCCTCTTACTCAGGTCGCTACCAAACACGAGCACAATGTGTTCTGGTGTCCCTGTCTCCTGGAAACGATTAGATCCGTCATGCCGTCCTCTGCCGGTCTAGTGACATGGGTAGCTACCAGGTCCTTGTTACAGGAACCAGATGTTTCTTCTGAGGCCGTATCTTCGGCCTTTCCCTATGAAACCGGTCCTATCTGCTTTCTGTTTAAAGCCCCTAACATATAGAATAGACCCAAGGGTGGTAAACTTAACAAGGAGTGCTCGATTTTTACTATTTGTCCGCAGATATAGGTTATGTTTTGACGTCACTCGTTTGCCCATTTTGCCCAGAAGGTAGATTTATTTTATTAATTTTTGTTAAATATTCACTTTTAAAAACTATTTGGGATATGCCCTTACCATTAGAACTGTAATTTATAACATTTTAAAAAATTAAGACCTTATACTGCTTGTAAACAAAACAAACAGGCAAACAAATTACGTCACAAATACCGAATTGACATTTAAATTGCCGTATATGGGCTTAAATGGGATCGAGCACTCCTGTTAAGTTTATTACCCTTGGAATAGACCGTTTATTATTAAGCACTTAAAAAGTAAAACCCAAATTTTTACCATTATACTTTTAATTTGCGCATGCAAAGCAATATTTATGATGGTTCATTTTTGTCGTAATCTTTATTACTACCCCTGTTACAAACTATAAACAGACTGTTGATAATTCCGTAAAGCATCATTCTTATTTAAAATAGAAGGAATCCTGTAAAAACCCACTCTATTCCTGTCTCCTCTATTAGCACAGTTTATTACACAACAAAATGAAGGCATTGTAATTATTAACTTCATAAAAATCCTTAAAAATGCACATTCGCTTATAAAAACCAAATGTAAACCTGTCCTCCAAGAGAATGAAATCAGCTGTTGTTGACAGTTCGTTAGACTGCCTTATACCGCAACTTGTTAATTGACATTCATCTGACTAAATATTTTTTTCGTGACAATAACGATTAGATTTAATTAAAAACCAGGGACAACATTCCAATCTGCTTACATCATCACCAGGGTATTATATTGGGTAATATTAACAACATTGGGAAAATATTTATGGGACGTCACAATTCTTTGCGCCTTAGATTTTGAAATTCCAGTTTCAGTTTTTATTTTTCTGACGGAGCTGTTTCTAAAATTTCAAAGTCAATATAGAGAATAAAATTAGGGCGTGTACTTAAGATGACATGACAAAAGTGAAAACTTCACCAAGACGAGATGCCCTATTAACTTTTATAATCTAACATCCGCAAATCTCAAATTCAAGACGACAAAAAAATAGATCCATGGCTTTTTTTCCCGACTGCATCATGAAAGTTGCATAGACTAGGCTGACTGTTTAGTCTCATTCATTACCCACAAAAAGTGCTAAAGGGGCCTAAAGGAGTTTTCACTTCAATAAAACTTGAGCTACTACTATTCTAACCTATCACTGGATATACCATTCTTACCTAATTATGAGCTTTGACAGGTCCTAACACGTTTATTTCTTCATTTTTTTTTCTTTATTATACGGTTTTGATCTTCGGCTTCGTAAAATTTAATTAATTAAAATTACGTTTCAGTTGTCGAAATATGTCCTTAAATAGTTGTCGTCTTTCCGGAGAGCGAACAAAATATAAATTTTGTGTCTTTTTTTCAAAACTGTAAGTCATTTTACAAATTAATATGGTAAAGTATAAATAAATCGCATAGAAAACCAATATCATCTATGGTGTGTTATTTTTTTGAAAAAATAATTTAATATGTTACCTATACCTAAAGTCCAAAATTTCTGTCAGTGACTCATTTAATACCGGTCACCCAACCGACGAAGCGGCTGAATAAAAATCTACCACTAGTAAATGATTTTTAAGCTTATGATATACTTTTCCGCTCAAATAACAGTGAACCGGCCAAAAGTTTCATCGCCACGTTGTCATAATTCGCAAGAATAAATCACCAGCTAGCGATCGCACTTAAAATAGCACGCCAATATGTATTGAAATCATTGTTATACGAGAAGACAATAAAAGTGGCAACACACATTCCTTAGTTTACAACTTGAAGAGACTTGAAAATAAGCGTATCGACAGGGTTTTCGTGCTGTTGATTTTATTTAGTTATTATTGATTATGGACAGATTTTGTAAGTTTAAATTTTAATTGCTATACAGGGTATTTTCTAAATATTATAAATTTCTAATAATTGTAGTATATAGATTTATTTAGTGTATATAATTGTATATAAAGATTTAGTGTTGTTAAGTGCTTTTAATTCTGTAAACTATGAATATTAACCAACCTTTAACTAGTTATCCGCCTACAAAAAAACTCGGTTAACGTTAAAAGAACAAATAATGGTTAAAAATGTTTACCATGGGATTCGGGAACAAATTCAGAACTAACCACTTTGTATGCTGCAGAGATATGTGCAACTTTAACAAAAGTTTATTCGCGTACGATATTCAGAGTTTTAAAAGGCAAAAAAATCAATATTAGTAATTATTCGGATATTTTTGGCACACTTTTTACTTTTCGATTGTTAAACATGAATCAGAAGCTGTTTTTTGGCTGCCTCTTATAGTATTTAAAAAAAATAATAATTGAATTGTTTAATTCCATTTTACGACAAATTCCTTTAAATTCTGCCATTTGCACGAAAACATATTTAAAAAACTCATACTATGTTAATATTTAAAAAAAAAACACTTAAAAAGTAAGGAAAAAAACCTTAATTTTCAATAAAAAGTAGGTAAAACGTTTACGTCCGAATTCAACTCAAAATTCTAAAAACGTTGACCTGTTACCAGGTTGTAATAGCTTTCTTTAAGACATTTTTATAAGGTATGCGAACCTTGCTTCGCTCGACCCGCAATGTTTGATCAAAAATATTCTCGATATGGAAATCCTAAATATGGAACACGAAAGACCCGAAATAGTTATTGGATACTACAAGCTGATGATCTCAGAGCTTTCGTGTTCCTTATATAGTGGATATTTTTGATGAAGAAATGCGTGTAAATATCGCATTTAAAATTGAAATTGCAAGATCGGTGGTGAATTGGCAAGACGGTGTAACTTGGATTGTCTATCGTTCTCTTTTACATCTTTTTTAATTTATGTTAAGACTAAAATCTTATTATTTTTTTCATGTAGCAAAATAAAATCAGAGAAGGTAAAATTAAAGAAAAAATGTATTTTTTTTTTTTGGAAAAACATTGAAAAATCGCCAAAAAACTCAAATTTGTGTTCTATGACCTCAAAATAGGGGGTGTGCAAAATTAAGCAAAAAATTACATTTTTTATTAATTTCCCAATAATACCAAAATAATATAGGCTTTTTACTAATTTAAAGGGTTGATGAAAATGTGAAAAAATAACTTTTGCTTGTGAAAAATATTTTTTTATGTATTGACGAAATTTTATCATTTATTTTCTAAAATTCATACGCCACTGGAATTGATTCCCCTGAACCCACACAACCCGGGGCACTCTAAAAGCGAGCGATGCGTCATTGACAGAAATTTTGTACTTGAAGTATAGATGCTATTTAGATTGAAATATACGGGATGTTATAAAAAAAGAGGAAAGGTCCGATAAGTTTTTAACCTGACCCCGTATACCTTATATTAAAAGGGAAATTATTTTTCAATATTTATAAAGAAACTTTGGTAAAAAACATTTTTCTGTATCTCTTTTAACCAAGAGAATATAGGGTCATTCTGAAATTGCCATTTTTTAAATTTTTTTCCCGTATCTATTAGGCGAGCAAAAATTTTTATATTTTTTTTACGATTTTAAGTTTTACTCAAAAAGAGCACATTGCGCACACCACTTTTTTAATGGTAATTACGAAGATACCCTATAAAAGGACACCTTGTCCTATTGGGCACCATGCACACAGTGGAATCCATTGTACAGGGTTCCCCATAATAGACTACCCATTTTAATTGCTCAGTAAAATTGTTAAAACCTAATAAAACTATCATTTTATTACACTTAATTACAATTGACTTTTTGGGATTTATTATGACGTGCGACTTATCCAAACTTTAAAAAATTACGCCTTTTAAGAAAGTGCTATTTACTTCAATGCACTTTTCAAGATTTGACAAGAAATGATTCATGACATGAGAATTAAAACTAAACATTAAATTATGTGTTCAAACCTAATGATGCTTTATTAGAAAAATTACCTTTTACGAAAATAAATGTTTCCTAGTTTTGTGTCAGGTGCCTACTTGATTAATAATATGTTGATTCAAATCCCAGAGGCCATAGAAGATAATAATATAAAAAAAACGTACTGACTTATTTCATATAGAATTTATTTCAATATCAAAGTATGGATTCCGTCACAGTAGATCCACAGCTGATCTTCTTTTCTTTGTCTCCCACAACTGGAACAAGTCCCTTGAGTTTCTTGGTGAATCCCAGATCGTTGCTCTTGACATATTCAAAGCTTTTGATCAGATCTGGCATGATGGTTTTAACAACTTCCTTCTACGTTCTTCAACCTAAGCTTACTCTTGGCTTTCAGTTTCCTTTCTAATCGACGTATATCAGTTAGTGTAGATGGTCATTCTTCCAGCTTCTACTAAATTAATGCTGTGGTGCCCCAGGGCTCAGTGCTGGCACCCACGCTATTTCTTCTACACATAAAGATCTTCTCTCGTCCACAATCAATCCCATTCATAGTTTTGCTGACGATAGTACCCTCCACTCCTAGTATTCAATTTCTTAAGCCACCATAATTTTGATTTGGAAAACAAGCGCATGTCAATGAGATATCTCTTCAAAGACCAAAGCTTATCTTCGATTGGGGTGCCAAAAATCTGTTCATTAATGCCTCAAACAAGTCATGTTGCTGTCAAAAGTCCGTCAATGCTCATCCCTTATGAGCGACCAAGTTTGCAGAACAAAGAATCGTTTAATCTTGTCGGCTTTACTTTTGAGAATAACCTCCTGGCACAAACACATCACATCCATAACCTCGGCAGCTTCAAAAAGCTTGATTCCTCTTCGAGCCAAATTATTTTCTTCTTTCCAATCTGTACTTGTACACTCTGTATGTATCCCAAATCAGACTCTTAGAATATTGTTCTTCATGTCTGGGAATGGCGTCCCCTACAACACTTAGCGTTCTGGACTACATTCAAAGAAGAGCCGTTCATCTTATTAATGATCCAACGCTCACAGAAAGGCTTCCTCTTCTTGCCCACCGTCGAGCTGAAGGGGATCTGTGAGCTCTTCTATAGGTATTTTCACGGCTTCTGCTCAGATGAGTTTGCTAGTATAATTCCTTCTTTGGCAGCTCCCAACAGAGCAACACGTAGTGCTACTTTTATGCATCCTTTTACAGTTCAGTTAGAAAGGCCTCGAACTTCCCGCTTTTTTCGTTTCTTCATCCCTAGGGTGTCAAGACTATGGAACCTGCTGCCCGCAGAAGATTTTCATTCTCCTTTCAATCTCCAAATATTGAAGTCTCGTGTGAACAAACTCCCTCTTACCACACTTAAGACTTCCACGGTACGTTAGTACTTAGGCATCAGATTTCGTGGACTGTCCCAAGGTAAAAAAAGGTAGTTTATTATGGGGAACCCTGTATTATGCGCCAATTACCAGACAATAATATATAAATTTCCTCTTGTTTTATTCAAAATGATATACTTACCCGAAAGCTGCATACTTAAAGTTCCATTTTCCCTAAATACTCCTCCAAAGGTATAACACACGACTAGTTAAATTCCTATGCGAATTTAGGTGCCCTAATGACTCCATCTGAAGCGGTAATATGGATCGGCTCCGACAGCATTCTTCACGCCTTCGAGTCGTGCAACACCGAAACCATAATGGATGGAACTTTGCACTTTTGAATTAAGGTTGCTATCGGTAATGCATCGATAAATATAAACTGCGCGAAGATAGTTAAGAGCTTCGGAATCGTCGAGATTTTACGAGGTTTAGCTCCGAAAATTAATTTTTCTACAAGCGTGCGGAAAACTTTACTTTTCCGAACTAATCTGTGTGCGGAAAATAACAATTTGGCGCACTAGTGCGGAAAAGTGAAATATTTTAGTTTTTGGAATCTAAATTAGTATCTAATTATAAAATATTGCATAATTTTGCTTATAATAGTTAAATATTTCAAAAAACTGAATTTTGTTGTAATTTTGCAGTTTTTATAACATTTATTAAATAAAACAAAATAATTCTAATTTACCAAATGTCAGTACATTTTTTTTAATAACTCCATATAAATTATCAAATAATCCATACAAAACCAACTAATTGTTTATGCATCTATCAAAAATTAATTTTCTGTCACGCATTTTCAACCAAACTGGAGAACCATTTTAAATCGATTCTGACGACGATTTACCAGCATCGATTATCAAAGCAGAAATAGCAAGTATAGATCTCCTGCCCGAAATCTCATCACAGGTATGAAAAATAATTTGTTATGTTTGAGAGCTGGTGTTAAAGAAGATATTTTCTGGCCTATTCTTATTTATCAAAAACATGTAAACCCAATACATTATGGTCTAGATACTCTTTGCTAAAATGTATCATTAAGTTACGAAAGAACATAAATTTAAGCAGTTTTCAAGTGACGCCTACCTTAAAAAACAAAGCAGTTGGTTTTAGACCCAAAAGCTAAAGTCTTTTAAAAGAAGAAAATCGAAATTCATAGGGTGAGCGCCAGGTGATATTTATTTACATATAAAAGTGGTTGATTTTTTGGGAGTGATGATGAGCGGAGACCGGTCTTGGTCTTGACCGTGGCGCACCAAGACCAAGACCAAGACCGTGAGGAGTGCAAGACTACGCAAGACCAAGACCGACCTGCAAAATCTTGCACGGGCGATTTTTTTAATAATATAAATTTCAATGTTCATATTCAAATATAGAGGTATTTTATTGATCGGACAAAAAAAAAAAAATGTCAAGAACTGACAAAAGGGGATTATTTTTAAAAAGTAACAGGTTTTTTTTGATAAATTAACAATAAATCGATTACTTTGTTCTTTTATACAGTTCCTCTAACGACGATAAAAATAAATTCAAAAGTTTCAAAAAATATTGAGATGGTGACCAATGGTCCGACAAAGCTCGATATCTCCGGAACCGTTCACGACAGACGGGTACACAGTTATAGAAGCAAAAAAATACTTTTATATTTGATGTTAAATTTTTGAATGCCGCTTACAGGGTAAATCAAAAATTTCCAAAACCAAAATACAACTTTTTTGTTCCACACTGTAAGAAGCGGCACCAAAAAATTACATCAAAACAAGAAAAATGTGATGGAAAAAAATATATTTATCATATCATGAATTTTTTTTTTAGATTAATGTCACTTCCGGTTTAGATGAAACGTAAAAACAACCCCAAAAAAAACAATTTTTACGCTTTTGTCAAACCAAAAATGATATTTATTATATAATTTACGTCGACATTGTTCCTTGTGACAGTTTAACTTTCCAGCATAATATGATGTTTCATTTTTTTAAGGGATTTTTCCTTTTGTTTTTATTAAAAGTTAAAATAAGAGGGTTTTCTTAATTTGGCGGGATTCTTCTCGGAAAATTGGATAAAAAATAATTTCACATTTACGCCCTTTTTTCTATATTTTTTTTTTATGTTCAGATTTTAAATATCAAAAGAGGAGATCTCGACCTTGTCACACTTTTGTGCCACATTGTAAAATGAGAATGTTATAACGTATTTGTACAAACTTTGTACGGCAATTTGAAGATAAAAAGTTCATATAACCAAAAAAGTTCCTTGAATAACTTTTTTTTAAATC
This sequence comes from Listronotus oregonensis, assembly GCA_019359885.1. NCBI lineage: Eukaryota > Metazoa > Arthropoda > Insecta > Coleoptera > Curculionidae > Listronotus > Listronotus oregonensis. The sequence continues at coordinate 12,046 of JAHBCN010013655.1, forward strand.
AGAAACCTATGTTTCGTATCAGAATCATTCCAACGGAAATTTTACGTCACATCTGGTTAGTTATTAAGCTTTCGCTCACACTCTCAAAACCGTTTTATTTGCTTTAATTTTATATTTTTTTCAACGAAAATTTAAATAATTTTTATTTTTATTTTTTTAAATGTTTCTATATGTTACTAAATGTAAAAAAAGCAGGTTGTGTCTCAATTCAACAAAAAATGGATCACAATACATAAATAAACCTCTACATTAAAAATATTTAAATAATTTAAATGTATGTGTAAGGTTAAAATTTTTATATGTTAACATTTTAAAGAAAAAATATAGCTCTTTCTTTTTTTTTAAGTAGTAAAAATATATTTTATTAAACGTTTAGTATAAATGATTACTACCAAAAAAAGCAAGCCCAGCAAGACTCTTGCAGCAAGACCAAGACCAAGACCAAGACCGGTGGTGCAAGACCAAGACCAAGAACAAGACCTTTTTTTGGCTTGCAAGACCAAGCCCAAAACCAGGTTGCAAGACCAAGCCCCGACCAGGCTTGTAAGACCAAGACCCAAACCAAGACCAAGACCAAGCCCCGGTCTTGGTCTTACTTTGCCATCACAAATTTTTGGGTAGGGCCTTGTCGTAGAGAGGAGTTAACAAAAAATATGTTAACCATATTAAAGACTAAGGAAATTTTGTAATATATTATCATCACAGACTAAAAAAGCCATAACTCTAGAAGCTTTGTCATTTCTGGAGATGCGAAAATGGAAAATTTTTGAATCTATATACAAAGGAGGTTTAAGAAAGCCGACAACACCAATTTAGGCGATTTTTTGAACATAAACACGGAGTGTGTAAAAATGTATCGGCATTAATCCTTCGGAAAAAATGCCATGGAATAGCGGCCTATCTTAAACTTTTTTAACCGGGATTTTATTGAAAACAACTCGCGTCAGCAATAATTTTGCAAAACGCGACCAATTGCATTTTAAAAATAAATGAAAAAATAATAATTAGTATAAAATTCCCCTTTGTTAATAAATAAATTTTAATCATAAATCTTTAAAATTATTTTTTTTCCTTTTCGCTTTTAAAAAAAATTTTGTCCTAACATTTTTCGGAAAGTAGATTAGATTGGGGTTAGATTATTTGAGGGAGAGGGGAAAAAAAGACCTCCACCACTGCAACCTTACCAGACTCCGGGGCTCGACACGGGCCCCCCCAAAAATAACTTCCGGTTTTTTCTTCCCTTCCCCCCAAACCTAGAAAAAACCCAAGTCTGCATAGGTTTTGAAACCCCACAGGGGGGGGCTGTTTCTTCAGCCTCCTGGCAGAACCTACACAGGCACCCCCCACCGGGGGTTTTTTTTTCCAGGTGCTTGTTGATTTTGACCTGTTAGTTGACCTACCGTTATCCTTAAAATTTCGGGGGTGGGTCAGTAGGTCCGATGTAAATTTTGGGCCCAGCAGGTTTAAGAACTGCTTTCCTTGGGCCCCCTTTTTGTACCCACCAGCTTTGAAACTGTCTGTCTACCCAACTTTTAATAGATGGAAGAGCCCCCCCCCGAGATACCGCAGAATGGCTCCGGGCCCCCATTTCCGCGGCCCCCTTTTGGGTAGGTCGGCCTCTTCGTTACCTGGATTTTCGGGGGGCCCAGGCTCCCCCAAATTTGTTTTCCAAGCCGATTTTTTTCCCGGGCCTGTATACAGTCCCCGACTAGTTTGGAAGTAATTTTTTGGGGGAAATGATGGCCTTAAGGGGGCCCTTCATCTGAGTAAATGACGATTTTTTTCCTTTTTTCCCCTTTTTCTTTAATCCTCACGGCGCAATGCACTATTGCTGCGATTTCCGCTTGGAAAACCGTGGCGTGCTGACCGAGACTTAAGATTACCTTTTTTTAGGTTTATTCATAGATGCCAGCCCCCCGGGTGGTTTGGGAAAACCATCTGTATACCAGATATGATCGGCTTTGATTGGGGGGCCTTCCCCCCAGTCCCCCCCACCAAAAAACAATACGAAAGTGTCAAAAAAACGGGGGTTTGCCGTCTGAGGGATCTCAAACAATGAGCTGACCTCTTGGTCCTCCCTTTTCCCCCTCTTGGAGTCCTTCGGTGTTCTAAAATTTGACGACCTCCTTTGAGCCTAAGAATCCCCCTTTACTTGCCCCTGTATGTAGATGTGGAGGGGGGGAAACAGCACCCCGGGCGGGGGTTGGAGTTTTTTTTATAGCCCCGGGCATACGCATGCTTCCTTTGCACACTTTGAAGTTTTTGGATTGCTATGGTCTGTGAGTTTTTTCCCCCCCCAAAAGGCCCCTGAACCATAGGTTATCATGGGTCTTATTACCATTTTAAAAAAATTTACATGTTCATCTTTTTAAAACCCCGGGTTTTTCCCCCAAAAAGTTGCGAATTTCCCCGAGGGCAATTTTTGCCTTCTGAAAAAGTTTGTTGAGGTGGGGCCCCCCAGTTCTTTTTTTGGAAAAAAATGACTTTTGATATTAAACCCCTTTTGGAGAAGGGGATTTAACCCATTGAGCTTTGGACATCTTTGTCCCTTTTTGGTGTTTTTTTTTTTAAAAGGGGGGAACAATAAGGGTTTTTTTTGGGGATTAACCGACAGCCTTTCCCCTCCCCCCCCTTTCGTCTCGATGTTCGGGGTTTTTTGGTCCTTTCTGAAACAAAGTCTAAGTGCTTACCTCTAACTATGATGGCTATGTCTCTGCGCCCCCGAGGCAGTAAACCTTTTTTGGGCCATTTTTGCCAGAAGGTCGTCGACTAGGATCGCCCAGTATAATGGTAAAAAGACACCTCCTTGGGGGCCCCCCCTCCCCCCTTTTAGCTTCTAGGTTCCCGCCAAAGGGGTGGATCTAATGACCTTTTTTTTTTAGGGGGGTTTCCATCCAGTAGCATATGGTGGGGGGGATGTTCCTTCTTGAAAGGGTTTTCCCCTTTATTAACGATCCTTTGGGGAACGTTGTTGTTGGCTGCTGTAACGACGGGCCGTTTTGGGAAAAAAGTATCACTTTCCGCATTTTGTGAGGAAAATAACTATTTAATTAATCATAATGAATTTGATACTTTTTTAGTCATTAGATTTTTTGTGTTCTTAAATAAGGATCGACCGAAAGGATATTGATATCGATATTGGCAGCTGTTCCGGGGTTATGGTTTTGGGTACCGGATAGAAAATTTCCAATAATGAAAATATGTATAAATAACTAGTTTTTTTTTCTTTCGCATACGAAATATAACATAATAAAATAAAACGGAACAGCAACATTTTTTTTTTAAACAAAAACTATAAATAATAAATAAAAAAACAGACACTAGAATTTTAAAAAATAGTTATTTATTATAAAAAGGAAAAGATCTTTTTGCTCGAGGTTGTGGGGGCTCCATACCAAACGGAGAGAGACCAAAAACTGGGGCTAAAATCCAATATTTTTCCTGTGTATAATACACTATTTTTTTTAGTGACAAAAAAACCCCGATTTAATGTTAGAGTCCTGAAAAATTTTAAATTTTTTTTAACTCGAAAATGCTCCCACATATAGGTCATTAATTCCCGATCGTCGGGGTAATTTTTTGTTGAATTTTGATGTCACAAAAAAAAACAGGGGGGTTCAAAGTCATTAACGGCCGTTGAAGGGTATGCTGAAAATTTTGGGGAAAACAAGACAGAAAAAAGCTAACAAAAATGTTTGAAAGTGGGGTATAGTACTAAAAAAAAAACCCGATTTGCACAAAAGTTTGGGGGAAAACCGAAGGGAAAATGTCATTTATGCAACGCACATTTAATAATTGTACTTTTGATATAAAGGGAATTTTTTATAATAAAATATTTAAAAATTAAATATCTACCTTTTTTTATGTGTTTTATATATATCCGGAAAAAATGTACTTACTTTTTTTTCCCGGGGGAAAAGTGGTTTTTTAAAAAAGACATTTTGGGGTCTGTTAACAGAGATAAAAAATTATTTTTTTCCCGTTTTTTCTTTTAATGTTATAAATTTTTTTAAACCCCCTACTTTTTAATTTTAAAATGTTTTTTTTTTAAATTATGATTGAAAAACACTAAAATTTCAGTTTTTCTGCATTTAGTCCATTTCTTTTTTAACTCATAATATAACCTAACTTAAAGGTTTTTCAGTTATGAGACTGCTTTTTCGGAGCTGGAAAAAAAGGTTTTTGCTGAATTGTAAAGACTTGATATTTCTTCTTATCGGCTCCTACTTAAAAAGGGGACTTTTTTCTTCCAAGGGGGTTTGGATTTTTATTAGAAATAACTGAACTATTCCATTTTTTTTACTTTTTAAAAAAAAATTTTGTTTTTTTTAAAAAACATAATATTTTATATATAGAGTTTAAAATCTGGCAACGTAAAGGTTTTTTTTTAATTAAAAATACATGCTATGGTCTTTCCAAACTAATTTAAAGTTCACTCTCTTGCACTCACTCTATTGCAGCAACCTTTTTCCCAAGGGGATCCTCTTTAAAAAAAAATTTTTTGAAGTTACTAGATACTAATGGAATTACTGCAGAGATGCAACATTTCTTTTCCCCCTTTTTTATTTCATCAAATGATCTTAAAATGTTAAGAATGCTTTTAATCAATTACCATTTAGAATTTACTTACCTCAGGACAGAGACAGGGAAAAAAAAAACCCAAAAAAAAATTTGGAGAGGAAAAATGAAAAAAAACACCGATACGTCACGGGGCCCTATGGCAAACCCTTAAAAAACCTGACGTATCCGGGGGTTTTTCTAACAGCGTTCGATCTCTAACCACTGCGGAACTTTAAATTAACCAAGGAAATTTGAAGGTTAAAGAAAGAACACAGCAATGGGCCATTTGATAAAAAAATGTCAATTTCATTATCTATCACTATCACACTGTCGTTAAGGTACCCTTCTGATTCGGCGCAGTAACAAAATCCTAGGAAATTTTGTAACGAAATCAGTGTCTTTCATAAATTTAGGTTCCCAACACAATCCGATTTGGAGCAGAGCCGGAGTCTTCTGTTCTAAAACTGTTTTATTAGTACCCCCCAACCATTTTAGTTATTTTTTAAATAACATGGGGGTACCAAGTAAATATTACTTTGTAAACTGAAGGCTATGCGAATTTCCAAATATCTTACACGTAGGCTGATACTTTGAACACAATTAATAGGAAAAGTGGCATGTAAAAAGCGACGTTTTTATTGGTAGCTGTTATTTTAAAACTTGTCATGTGCTCTCAAAATAGTTATAGTTAATTTGCCCCTACGGGAGTTAAAATTGGCCCCCAACTTTAGTCAAAACAGCCGTATACTTTTAAAGGATTTGGCCGCTTGTTTCGAACAGTTGGAACGTCCCCGCAAATTTAATAAGACCTGACAGTTTTGACTTCAGATTCGTCATCAATGCCTCAAAAAACCTTATTGCAGGAAAATACTTTAAAATTGGCGAGAGGCAGCAAAAGTAAAATAGTTTTTAAGAAAACCGTTAGAAAAGGGGTAACGAGCGCGATTTCTGCGGGTCCGTTAAAAAAAATGAACTTTTCCTAACGTGTTCCATATAAGATTTTTTTTATTTTACATAAAACTGTTTTTATTACAAGCAAATGAAAAAAAATGCGATATAATAATTTTTCGAACCTTGTATTTGGTTTGGTTTCTAAGCGTTGTTTAATAGCGACGTCTTTAGTGACTTACGCCAGTCAGTTTTCAAAAATGTCACTTTATGTCAAAATTAGGAAAAAATATTTTCGTTACTTATTTTTTCTACTACCTTCTTAGAAAATACCGTTTCAATCTACAAGCGTCGATAAATTTTATCCACGCATTTCTTCTTCTTCTCTTCTACAGTACTGACCTACCATTAACGTTAAAAATAGTTTAGAATTAACGTACGTGAGGGTGATCGGTATCAATTAATATATCATATCGGCAAAAAAGTGATATCGTGTGATTTCTACTTTTTAAGTTTTTTTTAACACACTTATAAGACACCAGGGTGTTAGTACTTAGGTGTCAGGTCTCCGTGGTGTGTCGCAAGATAAAAAAACAAAGGTATAGGATCCCTCAACGAGAACTAAACAGGGCCATATTTGAGGCTTGTCTCGTATTAAAAAAAAAGGAAAATAGTTATCTTGTGCATTTTTTCTCCAAAACCCAAAAGAACACTTAAAAAAATATTAATTTAAAACAGAGAAGATATGACATTAAACCAACATTTTCTTAATGGGACAGCTTATTTATTGGTTTATTTTTGAAAGCATCTTATTTTTTCGATGTCTTTCAATAAAAAAAGTTTAGGTGTTCATTTTTAGTAACAACAGAACATTTTTATAAAAATACCTGAAATGCCCAAACGAAAAAGATTATATTTTGTCAAAGTTTATTACTACTATTACAAAAAAATATAAAAAACATCCTTCTATTTTTATTTTGGACATTCAAAAAAAAACAAGCAAAAAAAGACTATTCTATTTAAACTAGTTTATATGGAAACTTCGAAAGTCTCTCCTGAACAATTGGAAAAAGTTTTCTCAGGACGATCTGACGTCCATTAACATCTGCATATCGCACAAAGTTGAGGCGCTGCTCGGAATATCTCTGACGACTGTTTTATAGGAGAGATAAAGTTCCTAGAGCTATTTTCAAAGATGTTTCAAAGTCATTTTTTAGGTTTCAAGAGAGAAAAATGGCTTTTTTAATAAAGTTTAAATTAAAATGGACATTGAGTTTATTGCTTTTATTAATTCATGTCTAAATAGTATTGTGGTTGATTAATTAATTGAAAATGTTAAAAATATTACAACCTATAGGGACTTTATTTAATAAATCGTCCATGGCGCTGTATTTGCTACGTGAGTTTTCTTTTGAAACTCTGTTCATAGTCTAGTCAAAAAGTGTGTTTTCTAGGGAAAAATAGTTAGAATGCTTTGAAAAATATAAGCAATAGATCATTCGACGCGGAACGCAAATCTAAGAAAGTCGTTTTAAGGATTTTTTCTGCCAATAAAAGTTGCAATTATCATAAACAAACAACGAAAAACAAAACCGTTTCGATTTTTAATGATAACTCAAAAACCATAAGAAATAGCGTACATTGAAAAAATATCCTTGAAAGGAGGAAGTTTTCGATAAAAAAGTCCAGACTCCCGGAGCTCTATCTCCATTATTTATAATTTTATTTTAAGGCTGAAAATACGTCACACTAAATAATTTTTTTACGGTATTAAATATTGATTAAAACGTTTTAAAAAATTACGATGTATTAAGAACACTTTAAAGAATCCATTCCCGTTGAAAATTTAACTTAATGTTTATTTTTCAACAAGTTGGACAAATGTCAATTAACAAAATTGTTTTAAACTTTTGTCTTGATTTTACTTTAAAAAAAAAGTTTAAATAATTGTATAATTTTTGGGCCGTAAGCCCTTCTTATTACATATACCTAAAAAGATCACGCCATAAAAGTTTAAAAAAAATAATGCTTTGTATATAATTATTTTATAACTTTGACAATATTACCCTGATTTTTTAATTTTTTGTCAAAGTTATAAAATAATTATAAACACAGAATTAAATTGTTTAAAACTTTTATGTTATCTTGTTGAGTATGTATATAAAAAGGGCTCCTCAAAGCGAAAAATTTAAACGACAATAATTTAAGTATTTTTTTTTTTAATGTACAATGAGGACGAAAGTTTGAAACAATAGTCTAATTTGTTAAAAAATTTACTTAAAGTTAATTTTTTAACTGCAATTAATTCTTTAAAGTATTCTGAATACACAAAAAAGAGCTATCGCTTATATTTTTAAGCCTTCCAATTATTTTTTGCGAAAAACAAACTTCTTGACTAGACTATCATTTTATTATTTTACTGCTAAAAGCATAGTGCTTAGAGAAGGATCTGTTTCTTGTATTAAAATCTGCCTCTGTATTTATAAAGTTGTCCTACATATATTTTTTATGTTTAAACATAACTTGTCTATTCTTGATTTACCGATTATCATTGATACTTACCTGTGCACAACTTTCTAGAAAATAATTCTCCATTGTTTGTTATTTATCACAATCTTTTCTTCTATGATTTGTTCGAATTTTTGTATATTCGTAATACTTTGCAATCTGCATTATATTTATTGTATTCTTCCACTGCCAAAAGCATAATGCTTATTAGAGAGGAATCCGCTTTTAATATTCGATGCTTCCGTTTAAGCCTTTACTGGATTTTCCCATTTTTTGCCTTTAAAATTTTCTCTTGTATTTAAAAAATCTATATATTTTCCCGTTTTAAATTACTTTTTTTTTCTTTTTATTCACCCATTTCTTAAAATATTTTTTTATACAACATTTTGGAAAATAATTATCTATTGTTTACCACAATTTTCTCGTAACATAATTGGTTTGACTTCGTGTACCATACATTGTCGATCATGGTTTTGCTTTTTAAAATATGTCTAATTTTGTTTATTGTACTCCGCATTATATTTATTGGATATATACAAAAATTATACTTAATAGTTTATTTTATGCGTTTCTCGGTCACTTTTGAAATAAAAATCAATGTTTAATTGACGTTTGTTGGATGTTGTAATGGAAAACTAGAAATAAATGTTATCGAAATCCTTAATTATACGCCACACTTTTTTTTTAAACTTTAATACAAATTACAAAAATGTAACTCTTTTTATCCTAAATAGCAGTTCACACATGAAATAGAAAACAATAAATTTATAAACTTTCTAGGTCTTACTATAAATCACCAGGATGAAGTTAAAATAAAAACAAACTGGTTTACAAAACAAGTATGGTCTGGTAGATACTTAAATTTTAATTCAAAATGTCTAAATAAATATAAAAAAGTGTAGTAAATTTATTGGTTGACAGAGCTATTAGGTTATCAAATGGAGATCATAGACCAATAAACTTAAAAAGGTAAAAGATATCCTAATATAACTGTTCAACTAAATTTACTAAATCAATTATTAAAACACGGATAAATAAGATATATAATTTTTAATAAAAACATCGAGAAGACATTAAAAAACAAAAATTATATTTTCCTTCCATATCCCAGAAATAACACAAAAAAACATGTTCCTAAGCCTTACAAAATTCATATTGCAGAAAAACCAAGAAACAATTCTAAAAAAATTGTTTACAAAACCTAAACCTTTAATTAAAAACTCAAATCAAACAAATTAATTATACAAAATTGACTGCCCTAACTGCTCAATAACATATATTGGCCAAACAAGACAATACCTAAAACACAGACATAAAGAACATTAAAAAAGCATAATATATATTAACAATAACCACACAGCCCTGTCAAATCATGCACTAGACAACTTACATAATTTTGAATTTAGTAATGTTAATATTTTGGAATTTGAAAATAAAAACAAAAAAAGAAACAATAAAGAAATGATTTACATTAAAAAAATGCACAATACCGTAAATTTTAAAACAGACACGGAAGGTCTGTGCATCATTTACAATAATTTAATAATGCAATAGGAAAAAAACAAATTTTAGAATCTTGTTTAATGAATACAAAAAATACTTTTAGATATTCTGAAGATGGTTTAACTAAATAAATCGAAACGTCAATTAATCATTGCTTTTGATTTCAAAAATGATCGAAAAACCCAAATAATTAACAATAAATTATAATTGTTTTAAACGGTGACGATATACAATAACAAAAATGTTTTTATTCTCACGTTCTTAATAACGTAGACCCAATCAGGATACTTTTGTTTAATAAAAAGCGGTTTCCTTTCTTATAAATCATTAAGTGAAGCGACGGTTTCACTACTGTTTTTCCATTAACTGTTTATTTTAAACGAGCCACCACTGTTTATTGCCTTGTACCCAACATTACACTCTACAATTTATTTTCTTTATAAGGCTATAAAAATTAAAGGCAACTAATCGTATTTTCGCAGCCTGCCTCGAAAAATTTCTAAAGTTCACCCGTACTTTTCCAATTAAGAAATAACTTCAAATAATTCTCTGCTTCGTACTTCCACAGTGTTGTAGTTTTTTCAAGAATAAACTTGTTTCTTTAGTTTGTTCTTTTAACACAAAGTTATACATTTTTAAGTTTTCATGAGAAATGCAACGACATGCCGGGTGGTTAATTTTATTAAAAAATGAATGTTTTTAAAAAATGTCTGAACAGGATTCTTATGTCAATAACACTAAAATCTTGGACTTTCATAGCCTTTATTTGTTAATTGATACAAAACGTTTTGGTTAGTGATGTATCTCCAACCGTTTTCGAGTGATAACTTAAAACTGTTCTTAAAAGTTACGACTTATATAGTATCCGTTGTTCACCAAAGCTTGACCGATTTTTTACGGTTGCCATCTAAACCTCGTATCGAAGCGCATCCAGAGTTTGAGGTGACTGTTGTAAATTGTTTAGTCTGCGACCGATCATGTTCCACACGTGTTCAATGGGGGACGAATCGGGAGACCGTGGTGGCCATGGCAGCAAATTAATTTCACCATTAAATTCAAAGTAGTTCAACCTTACTCTTGTCAAATGTGGCCGGGCATTATCCTGTTGGAAAATTGTGTTTTGGGGAGTCCTAAGATATGGAATTAAATGTGGCTCCACTATTTCTTCAATGTAACGCTAAGCGGTCATACTACCTCTAATGAACACTAAAGGGGACCTAGAGCCGTAAGCAATGGCACCCCACACCATAACTCCACGATGAAGATGCCTCTCAACAAAAAATTGGGGATCACGGCGTTCTCCACGTCACCTTCTTCTCTACTCCACTGAAGTCAATTGTTTCGATGCTCTTGAGTTAAAGGTAAGATTCAATAAGGACGAAATGAAAAAAAAAATGCAAAACTTTTTATTCGATAACAAACTGTTTGCATTCCAATTCGCCTTCCATGTTCTGTAAACCACTGGTTTGCAATAGCCCTGGTTGTAAAGAAACGATCTCGCAAAGCTAGCAATCTTAGGCGGCGGTCTTGAAGAGGTGTTGTTCTGCGAACTCGTCCTGTGCCCCTGGCTCTTTGTGTTTGGCCTTTTTGAAGTCATGCCTGACAACATTTCACTACAGTATCTAAATTGCTTTGCAGTCCAGCACCAATATCCCGGTATGAAAATCCAGCCTCCCTTAATGTAACTATTCGTCCCTGTTCAAACTCGCTTAATTGACGATAATTTCCATTTCTTCTCACTTTGAGTATTATTAACACTAACACACACACACACAAACAACTAACCACAATCATTGAAAATCCTGATCATACTTATCTTTAATATTTTATTTATCAGCTGTCACATATTGGAAAAAAATCCGGATAAAAAAAGAAATGAAAAAGATCAGAAATGAAAGTGATAAGGTTAAAATGTTATCATGTGTTGTTTCTGTAATGATAAATTTGTAAACAAAAAGCTATTGAAAACAAATCATTTTTACTGGGTGTTCGGGTTTCTGTGTCACTTCTCTTCATATCCTAATTTACCATTTTCTATTACCACTCAATGTGGACTATTCAAAAAAAATCACAATTGGTGGTAATAGTATTCAGAAAGCGTCTTTTATTTTGGAGGACCCAGTATAATATAGAAAATGTATTTAAGTTAAATCCAGCAGCTTGGTTGTTTTTAAGTATTAAAAATTATTAAATTTATTTGTTAGAATAGAAATTTAAAAAAAAATACCTATTCTAAAATTTATCGGTTTCAGCGAGGCAACTTGTTTGTTGATTAGTAGTGTAAAAAAATCGCCGAATTTATGATTAGAAGAATACTTAAGTGTGGAACTAAAGAGTTATCCATGTAATATGCAGGTTACAGAAATAGTCATTTGTGTATCCAGCCGTAAAGTTGATCTTCCAAAAAAGATCATTAGGCCGAGGTACACACAACATTTTTTAGGCGACTCTTTATCAAGTAGGTACAATATTTTATTTGCTCTTTTGATTTTTGAAATAAGAGAAAAATTGAAAAGCAGTTTCAAATTTTTAATGATTAAATAAGGTTAATGTGGCACAATTAAATTGGAAAAA
>JAHBCN010013656.1:0-24070 GCA_019359885.1 Listronotus oregonensis
TACCTTCTGAAATTCTTTCCCCAAAAAAATATCATTCGACATATTGTCAGAAACACGACCGGCAAAAATACTGCGAATGTTTCGTTAAACTCGATCGAATAGCGTTACAGAACCGTTTTCCCAAACTGTAATTTTAGGAAAATTTTTTTTTTAAAATTGGGCAACCCCAGCAGTTAAATCAGTTAGTTTTTTACGACAAAAAAATTTCATTTTCTTTATTAATCATACTATTAATATTATCTAAAGCTTCTTTAGTAACGTTCATAGTTAAAAATGTATTATTCAATATTAAAAGTAATCCCAAACAAACACTTGACAAGTCACGTAACAGAAAAAAAATTGTATATCTACACAGATGCTTGGTACACAAATGTCTTTCCTAAAATGAATACCTGTTATAATTATCCTACCCCCCAAAAAATCAAGGTCGAAGGGGAAAGAAGTCGGGCGCATTCATTTCAAGGTTGAAGAGGGGGAAAGGACGCCTGCTTAACAAAGTTCAAGGTCGAAGAGCAAAAAAGGGGAAAGGGGGCAAGCATGCGATTAATTATCGGTCGAGACGAAGAGTGGGGGGGGCACGCATGCGCAGTAACGCCAAGGTCACAAGACAAAGAGGGGATGACGCGCGCGCAGTCAGTCAAGGTCAAGGGGAGGGGGGTCGGCATAGGTATTTTTACACTACTGACCTTTTTTTAGACTCAAGGGATCTACATTTTTTTTTTCTGAACAAAAATTTTTTAATTCGCATATTTTGGCAAAATTAGCGGAAAACCCATTTTTACCTTGAGGGGCCATTTCCGCTCTTTCCCACCGTTAATGTTGATAAACTTTTTGCTCAAAAGCATCCCCAAGACCAAGAATTGGCCACAAGGAAAAAAATGTACAGATTTATTTACGGCTTTTCCCTTATTTATGGCTATAAGCATTGTTCTGGGAGAAAATATTTAGCTAAGAAATATACTGCACAACATTAAAAGCATAAGTAGATATTTATAATTTTTTTTTTTTATTATTTTTTTTAAAAAAATAAAAAAAATTGAAAAAAAGAGTTGGGTGCATACAAGCAATAACTACATATCAATATATTTTTTTGTAAGTTAGTTTTTAGAAGAGGGGATTATATACATATTTAAAGTCCACAAGACTCAATTATTTAATCAAAAAATTTTTTAAAAATGCCCTATTTTGCACAATCTGCAGTAAATTTTTTTTCTTTTCAACAATCATATCATAAACATATGTTGTATCATTCGTCGAAAAAAATATGTTTGTAATGAATGTGGTAGGGCGTTTAAAGAACATTTACTTTAAAAAACCCTGTTAGAATACACCAGGGGAACGACCATTTTGTGAAATTTGTGGTAAGACATATTATCTAATTAATGTTTAAATTATTCAACAAGAAAAGATCAGCGGCTTAACTTGGGGGGGTTCAGGGGGTTCACTGAACACGAGCCATCTTGCTTTTAAAGCCCACCAAGGATAAAAAAAGTGTACTAAAAACATTTTTCATGCTTTGTCCTACCAGTCCGCGTTCACAACTAAGAGTTAGTGGTGCTGCAGTGCAGTAAGCTTTAAAAACGATAAGATGGTGATCATGCAAAAAAAAAACTGTTGAATTAGTATTTCCCCAGGGCCCCTTTTTGGAGATGAAAATAAGGAGCACTGGGTATCTTTGCACCTTATAAGATAAAAAAAGATATCGAAACATTAAATAAAAAACCCAAACCGGCCCTTTTTTGTGACTCTAGTAATAAATGACTTTCTAAATTTGTTTCCTAAGCTAGTTAATGGTAAAAGGACTGTATGCATATGTTCTCCCTAGTTTAATCGAGGGAGTTCAATGTCTGAATCAAAAAAAAGGGGGGCTTTGTTATCTATCGAAAATGAATTGGCCCAAAAAAATTTAAAATTAACAAAGTTTAGATGCAATTTCATCTTTTTAAAGCAAAAAAAATGTGTTGTAAATAAAAATATTCATTTATTAACATATAGTTAGTTTTTTTCATACCATAAATATTGATAGTTATGTTAATTTGATTTTTTTAAACCTGTTTTTTTATTGGCCTAAATTGAATTAGTTTAGATTCAGGTAATTTATATATACATTTTTAAATATATACTTAATATTTTCTATTATGTCTAAGGAAACCAAGTATTGTTATGTTTGTTTTTTTTGTTATTGTTATATAATTAAAAAACGGGTTGTTTTCTATTTAATTCGCTTAATTTTTTTTCCCATCAAAAACACAACTTTTTGAAAAAAGTATTAGTATAGCAATTATGTCACTGGAAAAGATAACCTACCTTTTATCGATTTAAGGAGTTAATACTTTGAAATTAATATTTTTAAACTCTGTTTTCTAAGTTTAGGGTAGCTACTTTAATTAAATATTTTACTTTTATTTGTCTTATATACAATCAAAAGTATGGAATAACAGATTCTTTTAGCAGCCATTTTTTGTTCCCTGACGTTTTAGAGAAAGAAGAGTAGGGGAGAACCAGGGAATTGGCACCTATTAAGGGAAAAAGTTTATAAAAACGACATTTATTTACTTTTGTATAATTTTTATTTACAAAGTTAAACTTCATTTATTTGAGTATCTTACCACCATAGTTTAAACAAACTGCAGCCCAAGCATTAAGGTACAAATAAAGATTTAAAAAAAAAGTCAATCGCTCTCATTCCCCTTACATGCGGGTAATGAAAGCCCATTATGATCATAAGGGAAATGGGAGCCATATTTTTTATTTTTGTCCAAAAATAAAGGTAAACATATTTAAAAATCAAATTTTAATTGTTAATAAAAAGAACTACTTGTAACACACGGTCGCGGTGGAAGGGTGTTATACCTACTCACTTTAAACCTGCCTACTTGTAATACAAATAAAAAATCAGCTATTTAAACAAAACAAAGAAATAAAGATGTAGGCTTCCATTGCCGACTAACCACCATTTTGAAAAGTAATAACAAAAATATCTTATTCGACTTTTAATCACAGGTTTAACAAATGACACTTAAAACAAGACAAAACTAAGTATTTAATAAGTAAAAAAAATACAATAACAATATATTTTCATGCTTACCTGAACGCTGGCAATCAGCAGTTTTTTAGGAGCGCGGAGCGAATAACACAAAACCACCCCTTCTGACTCAACGCATAGCACCAGCGGCTTGTGCGCTTTAGCCAAACCTTCTAGATGGTTAACGGAAACGACCGAGTGATTAAGGTTACCCGAATCATAGATTCCGTCCAACCCCCCGCTCCCATTTTCCGCCCTCTAAATACCCGTCGCTCCCAATGTGCGGCTGTGGTCAAGTCTGTGTTTATTGTTTATTATTTATATGATTGAATTATGGCCGCAAATCAACGGATAATTTTGGGTTTAATATTATAAGCTAAACGCCACAGCCAAAATTTTTGGGTTGATAACACTTAACAGAAATTTTTTTTAAAAAAATATGAAAGTTAGGAAAGGGGTTTACCCCAAAATTATTATTTTGATTGTAAATTATTTTTCTTTGTCAGCATAGCTTTTTCTGAATAAGATATTTTTAATATATTTTGTATTTCATTAACACAAAAAATCAATGGTGGAGCTTCAGCAAATTTTTTCTTTAAAGGTATGAAATATTTTGATAATGTGTTAAGAAGTTAAAATTTTGATAATAAAGGTCAATAATCTATCGTAAGTTTCCCAAAACCAATAACTTTTGTATATAAAAATGCAATGAAAAAAAATTAATCAAAATATTTGATTTTTTAGGAAAAGATTTCGGCAAAGGGTATCATATTAGTTCATATGAGGATTCAACGGGAGTTATTTATAAATGTACAGCTTGTGAAAAAGTTTTAGATACAAAGTAAGTCAAAGATCCCATAAATGTCCAATGAACCCACCGGGAGCGGTAATTCGAATTACGAATCAAAAAAAATAATTCAACTCTTCCTTCATCAAATATATTTATCAATGAGAACAAATTTTTAAATTCAAATGACGAGTTAAATATTTCACCGACGTTACCCGTTTAATTTGGAACAGCAAAAATACTTAAAAAATCTAGATGCATAATGTCAGTAGATTACGATACAGGAAATATACATCTTATACCAGAAAATATATTAAAAATGAAAAAGGAATGTATTAATATAAAGACCACTCCAGAATCCCCTCAGTTGATCCTGAGTTCGGGTCAAAACCCATGCTGATAAATTAATTGATAATTGTTTTAGTAAGTTAAATTAAGTGCAATCTTTTATTGTAATTGGTTTTTTGAAAATTTTCAAAAATTACCCCTATTTGGAGGTTGGAAATCTGAAAAATTGCGAAAATAACAGTGGACTTTTATTTCAAATGGACCTTGGTAAAATAAAATAATGTATCTCCATTCCTGAGAAGGTTATAAACCAACCTATGGAATATGTGAGGGTGCAATCACAAAAAAATTTTAAAAAACATCTGCAACTTTGAAAATGGCAAAAAAAAGGGTTTTTTGGGGAAATTTTTAAAAAGAAATAAATGTATATGATAATCTACCACCCTTATCAATAGAAAAAAATTTAATGAAATTCTAGCTTTTTCAAAAAAAATCTTACCTACGTATTTTTATGTCCAAGTATATAAAGCTTAGATTTTTTAAGATTTTAATCAAAAAACCCCTCCCCGAAGGGGGGATTTATCCCCTAAAAAGTAGAAAATCAATACAACTTAAATTGTAAAACAATTGAGATTTTTAGGATATCTCAAATATGATATTAACTAAAACCAACGTTTTAAAATTTTTGATCAAAACTATATAAAACTTACCCACGCAAAAAGCGTTTTGGTCTCATATTTTTCATCTCAAGTGTATAACTCAGGCCTTTTTAGATTTTTTGGCATTTTTGACGCTACCCCTGCAAGGAGATAAATTCATCTCATAAATGTATACAATTATTTACAATTTAACATTGTAAAAAAAATTTAAAGGGGTTTTAAGATATCTTGAATATAATATGAAAATAAAAACACCGTTCAGATTGAGTTTTAATCAAAAAAACCACCCTTAAAAGAAGGGTGAAGCCAGCCTTATAATGGGGAAAAAATAAAATAAAATATTAGCTACTCACTTGGCATGACGAAATCCAACAATAGACTCGAGACCTACAACTGCCCCATACAGAGCCCTCTCCTTCGCCAGCTTCTTTATTGCTTAGGTAGCCCTCATGTCCTGGTACCCAGGCCACAGTAAGTTTATTGGATACACACACTTCCCCCGACGGCTAATATAAAGTTCTGTACCAGTTTGAAACTGATCTTACAGGAGGATTTCCCCTAATGTTGCTTGGTTGTCCGAGTAATTTACTATGTTTTTACTCTTATATCCACGTTTGGTGATTTCCATAGTACATTGTTCTATGGTTACAATCTTCGCCTGAATACTGGGGTGTTGACCGAGATTAAATGTGTTTTCGTTCTAGGTTTGTCTCCGTACCAATATAACTGTTCCAACTCGATGGTTTGTTTTGGAGACGTCGGTATACCAAATTAGATCAGCTCTTGGTGGAAGAGCCTGCCTTTCAGTCCTTTCTATCTAGTATAATTGTTTCAAATCGTTTGTCTAGCTAGCAGGTTGGTAGTTAGATTAAGCAGCAGTTCGAAGGCTGCAGTAGGGGGTCGTCGGTACGATAAAACCCGTAATACAAATATTATCGGTTAAAATCACAGTATCGTCGGCAAAACGTAGGTTGATTATTGGCCCGTCGTTTACTTTAATGCCTAATTTTGTGTCGTCCAATGCGTCAGCAAATATATTTTTTACATATAGGTTAAACAGCATTGGAGACAATATGAAACTTTGGCGTACAACCGGATTTAGAATTCGACTTTGTGGTGTTCCTGGCCTATCCTTATCTGGGCTTTTGAATTTCAGTACAAACTGTAAAGATTAAAAATTGTAAATTTAAAATTTTAATGTTACTTATTATGCATAGAACATAATATTATTACGTTAATGATGGCAACTTAAGGTCAATAACTTTTTCTTTTTTAGAATAGGCTTGTTATTTTATTTATACTTTTTTTAAATATAATCAAATCCTAAGGACAACCGTATTTGTAGTAGACCTTTAAATAAAAAGTAAAAGAAACTAAAGATAAAACATGAATAATTAAACCAAAACGTTGAGCATTTAAGGTATAATTAATTTTTTCTAGTTTTCACATTTTAATAATGTGTTTTATTTATGAACTTGCTTAACATAAAATAATATGGTTTTAGATAAAATGTAATGCAAACCTTTGTTAAAAATAAACTGAAAAAGAAACTCACATTTAAAATAAATACTCACAACTTGAAATATACTCAATTTGTTTTTTTGGGCAGGGTGCCGTGTTAATTAGGGTTTCCTTCAGAAAGAAAATAGACAAAAGTGGCGCATTAAGATAAGGTTCTTTATGTTTAAATAACGTATTTTTAAAAAGACTGAAACGATTCTACAAATATCAGGCCAAAAATATAAAATAAGGGAATTAATTTACTACTACAGGAGTTTAAAATATGAATATACAAATTAAAAGCATGCCTTTTGTTACATATTTACTATCCTAACGGTCGAGTGATGAGCGCGTTGTTAAATTTAGCAATGGACTTAGTAAATTGTTAAAGAACGTTTAGAATGTTTAACAAAACGTCATTGTGAGTGTTATTCAATGATTTAGTAGGCAACCTGTCAAAATCTGACATTTTGTTAAACATTCTATACCATTGTTAAGCAATTATTAAAAGTTAAAAAAAACGGTTTAAAATGTTTAACAATATGCCGATTTTGACAGGTTGCCTACTAAAATCATTGAATTATTATTTAAATATTATTTCTTAGATTATAATTCTCCGTAATCGTATTAAGTAAATATGCAATATTCAATATTATAAATAAAGGTAATGAAATCAATAAAAAAGGTTGGAAGAACAATTAGAACAATATTTTTATAATTACATTAGGAAACACTTATCGTATTAGTTAATGTAGATTATCTGTGCTGTAACTACACATTTAACCTTATTTATTTGGTTATATCTGTCTTTCTTTGGGATTTTTTTATCCTGATAACGGCCCCCAAAGGCTTACATATGGCCTAAGTCCTAAGTACCGTGAGTGCCGATATTTTAGATGTTTAAGCCATTTTATCTCTCCGTTCCGTCAACGCTGTCCAGGCACCGAAACATGTAAATATTGCATTTCACAGCTTATTTTAGACAACACGGTAGTGCCACAACAAACGTTATATAAATAACTACTACCTTTGAAGTACCTACGCCAGTTATTAGATAATTATTTAAAAGCCCATGTATTAACAAATTTTATTTTAAAAAACTTTGATCATAGGACAATACGTAAAGTAAAGAAAAATGTATTTTAAAACATTTAATTGGAAAAAATTAATTTATCTTAAAATTATATGTATATATTTTAAACGGCTTCTTTTACTAGACTAAGTGTCAGTATTACGATTTGAAGGAAAAGCCTGGCCTTGCGACCCTTAAATACGGAGACGATAATAAATGGGCACCACTAACCCAAATGCAATATCTCCGTGTCTGCCTGCAAGTAGGACTTAAAAAGGGAGGTTTTCTATAAGGACGGTTCTTATTCCAAATAACAAATTGTTACCTCTTTTCCTTTGTACTTTAACTTTTATAAACCAAACAGGGGTTATGCATATTTATTAAAAAAAAAACATAGTAAAATATACACTAAATATATGGTAAATCAAGACGGCTTCCAGGGAAGAAGAAGAAAAAGGTAGACGCTAGACTTATATTAAATAATATTAAGGAAATATATAAAATTAATTTTGTAATTTGCTAATGCAAAGTTAACATATTTATATTTAATTAGTGTTTTCTAATAGGTGTTACAGCCACAAGTTTAAATTTATAAACCGCAATATTTGTACAAAGTAATGAATTTTATAAAACTTTGATATCAAACTAAAGAGGTGACTTTAAATTTTTTTTTCGGCATATTTTAAATCATTTTGGGTTTAAATTTAAAAAAGCCGTTTATTATTTTAACATTTCAAAATAAGATTATATTAAAAAAAAAATATGTGGCCAGTAAAAACATTTAGAACAAAAATAATTATATGTAAAACTAAACATGTTTGTATTTATCACTACAAAATATAATATAACATTTACGTAAATATTTCGCGGTATTGCAAAATAAGACTTTAAATTATTATAGTTATAATTAAACCTTGTTTACCTTATTTAATATTTTAGTATTAAAGTAAAGCGACTACTGCAGAAAATAAAGCAATAATTAATATAATTTATTGTGTACGAAATAACTGAAAAGCATTGTTTATCGCCTTAGGAAAAAAGTCAGGTATTTACTTATAATTAACTTAAGTATGATATACATGTTTTTCTTTATTCCATCCAACTTATAAAAATATGACGTGTAAGTATTCTTAAATAGAATATAATATTATAAGTTAAAACCCTATAGGTATAAAGTTTTTAAAATATTTTTAAAAAACTTATGGTGTTTTTAATCTCGCAAAACTCTACAAAAATCAAACAAGTATTTTATATTGGTTTTATTTTACAAATGCCTAGTGACCTATGTACAGTCGACTAAAATATTTTTGTTCGTTGTTGCAGCTATAAATTTAAATTTATAAACTGGCATACACCTACAAATATTATCTTTTTAAAAAGTTTAATAGTAAACTATATAGAATGCATTAAATTAAAATTAAAATTTGCACACATATACGACAAAAAATAATATTGCTATTTATTATTTTAAAATTAAAAAATGTGAATAAATTAAATATTAATTAAACTAAAAATAATTAAAAAAATACTGTGTGTATAAAAATAAATATTTAATATAGCTTATGTGTCTTTTTTGTTTAAATATTAGAAATTGTTCTTAAAATTTATAGGTTGTTTAGATTTTATATTACTTTTTTATTGTCTACGTCATGTCATATGATCTGCAGAAATAAAAAGCGGTGCCCTCTAATTTAAATTTATAATTAAAAACAAACTACTGTACAAAAAATATTGTTATGCAAATAAAAATATTCTGCAATTTTACAAAAAAAATATAGCTGTGTCTATAATTGTCTATAATTAAGCGTTTTTTTTATAATCACCTAGTTATCCAATAGAAAAAACGAGCATGTAAAAAACGACCTAGTAAAACAAATTGATTTGTGGTTTAAAATCCATTGCTATATAAAGTAATATTTTAATACCTTTCTTACCCAGAACGCTTTATTAAAATAAAGCTTTAAATAAATATCTTGTCTGTTTAACAGGGAACAGTAAAAAGAAAAAAATATTACATATTATAAACTTCGAGAAAAAAACATTTATTACCCATAATAAACCCAAATATGCTAATGTCCTATAATAAAATATAATAATAAAAAATTAAACCTTATATAAATATGTGGTATTTGGTAAGAGTATTGGTAAAAATATTATTGTAGTATTTAAAACTACTTACAATATTCGTAAGATATTATTTGGGACTCTTTTAATGTTTCTTTTTTGTATTTTGCTAGAGTTTGTTTGTTATAATAATAAATAATATTGTTTTAAATAAAAACTATTATTAAAAATAAATACTTTTTTATTAAAAACTCGTTCACGGTTCGGGGGACGAGGCTGTTGAGTGTATTTATAGATAGGTAGTTCATGAAGGGTCAGCGGCTTTGAGTGAGGGTGCTAATAGAGATATTAAGAGCTGTTAAAATAATGCAGTGCAACTAGTTGCTTTTACAATTACCGAAAGGACAGCGTAAAACTTTTTACTACTAAATTTTAAAATTTGGTCTAGCTACTTCTGAATTTGATAAAACAAAGTAGGCTTAAACAATTAGAAAATTTTTATGTGGCATGTTCACAAAGTACCGTGACTAGTGATGAAAAATTTTTGAAAATATATCATGAAATTTTGGAGATATTTGGTTATATTGAAGATTTTTGGACATATTAAATATATAGAAATAAAAACTACAAAACTCAAAAAACTAAACATTGAATAGTAGTTTATCATAGGTAGTACCATAAATGGTCAGATTTGGCCAGCTATTGAGAAACGAGTTAAATTTCCAAATTATTCAAAACCAGGTAAAAAACATCTGGCTCAAAATCGAAGTACGAATGGTATTTGGTAAGACAATTGCACGAATAAAACAAGCTTAAAAACAATATAATAGTTAATCAGCAATATAAAATACAATCGCTACTGAGGTAACAATGGACAACACAATTGATAGAACCGTAAACCTACCGATTTGTTTAGCCAGTAACCTTAGGACACCTTTACCTTTTATTTGATAGCAAATTTCTATTTTTGACATTTCAAATGGGGTTATTTAAACATCAGTGGAATTGTGATCCAAAAGTTAAAACGAAAAAAACAACAGTAAAACAAAATAATTTTAATTTAATTTAATATACAATAACAACCAAAACTAATCATTAATATAAATAAAAATTTAAGTATTGAAAATACAAAAAAAACAGTGAAATTTCTAAAAAAGTACTTACACACGACCACGAGACACAAGTTGTGCAACTTGATCAAGAGGCGTATATTCATCGATATCATCCACACCTTGAATATTGGGTAATTTTTTACTTACCGGGCCCACGGACGATTTTATTGAAATTTTGTATACAGGGGTTTTTTGAGGCGCTGATCACGAATCTGAAGTCAAATTTTGTCGGACTCTGCTAGTTTTTGAGTTATAACGCCCCACTCGAACCTCAAATTTCCACAAACTCCTAAAATTCCTCCGTCTTAAAACTGATTGCATCCAAAATGGTTGATTTTATGGTAATACACTTACTATTTTATACGATAAATTTAATTTTACCTTTATTTAGCAATTATTTTTAATAAAAAAACCACAACAAGAGCTTTTCAAAAAATAATATGTTCCTTTAATAAATGTCAACAAAATTGTCCAGGTATTTTAGACAATTTTATGTTGGTACACCTGGGACTCGCAATAAATTTAAATCGCGAAATATAAAAATAATTTAAATTTATAAAGTAGGCCATGCAATTGTTCCGCGGGTCCATGCCGTACCAACATAAAACAGTCTAAAATCTCTAGACAATTTTGTTGACATTTTTAAAAGTGAAAGAAATATTTTTGAAAAGTGCTTGTTGTGCTTTTTTTATTAAAAATATTTGTTAAATAAAGGTGAAATTAAATTTATCTTATAAAATAATAAGTGTATTGCCATAAAATCTTCCATTTAATCAGTTGTAAAAACGAGAAATTTTAGGAAATTTTTGCAGGTTAGGTTCGATCGGGGCGTTATAACTGAAAAACCAGCAGAGACCGACAATATTTGACTTCAGATTCGTGATCTGCGCCCCAAAAAACCCTTGAATACAAAATTTTAATAAAATTGGCCGTGGGCCCGGTAAGTAAAAAATTACGGAATAGTGAATTCAGCATGAATGCCGTCTTGGTGGAAGTGAAATTAAACTTCTTCTTAAAGGTATGTTTCCTTCCACGCGGCGGTCGCATGCGACCGCCGCAATGCGACTAACGCATGCGGCCGCCGTTTAATCAGGTGGTTTCTTAGGACCGCGGCTCAAACTCGCGATAGCAAAATTATTAGTGAAAGGGAATAATCTTTGGTAAGAGTCGTGATGGATGATCTAGCAATATATTTATTATTAGAAGAAAAAGAGGATGACGAAATACTATTAAAATTTAAAGCCAATCTGAAACATAGCAATGCCTCATAAATCCAATATTTCAGCAAAGACGCGATGAGGGTTGTTATACTACATTAATAAATCGACATCTGCAACAGGATGAAGTGAAATTTAGAAAATATTTTAGACTGAATAAAGCAGAGTTTAGTTTTATTCTTGACTTAATAAAAGACGATATAAAGTCCGACCCAGACAACAGAGTTGAATATCCAATAACCCCAGACGAAAAATTAGCCATTGTATTAAGGTAAATCTGTACAGGGTGTACCAAATTCGAGTCTTATAATTAGGATCTCGGAAACTTGAAGAGATACGAGGTCGGCTAAATGAAGGCAAAGTTGCGCAATATGATGCTAATCAAAATGCCACCTTAGAACTTTAAAATTTTCGAATACTTACTTTTGGAAAAAACCGATTATTCGCAATTTCGTTTTTATTTTTTATGACTTTATTTGAATCGATGTAACAAAATAACTTTTACATTTCCATTGCTACGTTTTCTGTTCTACAAGATAGTGTTATTAGATTTATACACCGACGTTTCGTCTTTGAGCTGTCATCATCAACTGTTTTTTTTTAAATACGGCCCTGCATTTTTTAATTATGTATTTTAGGAGCTATTAAGTTCCCAAAACCAATAATGTTTTGCACTTATTCGAAAAATTTATATTAATGGCAATTTTCATAAGAAACCATATGTTAGAGAGAGTCAGACAATATATTTTTGGCAGGATCTTGGGAAAACATTAAACTTATTTTTTTGAATAAGTGCGAAACATCATTGGATTTGGGATCTTAAAAGCTCTTAAAATGCGTAATAGAAAATCCAGGATCTCATTTAAAAAATAAAGTTTCAATTTTTAACAATTAAAAAAAACACCGGACATTTCACACAAAACAACACAAACAAAATATCAGTCGCAGACACGACTGCGACTACACTGGTTCTTCAGCAGTTCAGTCGCATCAATCGCAGTCGTTGACAGCGGACGCATACGACGGCTGCTTGGAAGAAACCAGGCACATTTAAAAACATGAGTAGGAGTGCTTTGCCGCTAACGTAGTGCGTTAGACGCATGCGGCGGCCGCGTGGAAGGAAACATACCTTAAGCAAGCAATAGTCAAAGAGCAATAATCGGTGAATCCCCGAGATCGAGTTTTATTTTTCGTTATCGTAATAATAATATACGTACATTTTCTGAAATTATTTTTCTAGTGTGAAATTTGTACCACACAAAAGTATATAAAAATCTTTTTCTACAAACATGTTGAAAATTCAATTTTTAACACTATCTAGATGCCTTAAAAATGTTACTTTAAAGCACTAGTGCCTTAAAGTAACATTTTAAAGCACTAGTGTTAAAAGTGAAATGTCAAATTTTGAAAGGTAACGTCAACGCCTTTCTCCTTACACCAATTCATAAACTTATTGTAGGCAGTATTATATTGTATTCGAGATTTCCTGGGCAGTAAATCTATCTATCTTTTTAAATGGATCGATGCGACCAATGCTTTCTTTTACATTTTCTTTCTCCATTTCAAGTTGATTTTAAGTAATAACTAAATCGAGCTAAAACTGACACGATGTATCAAATTTGAAGTAAACATGCCGTAACCAACCAGCATCAACAACGGTTGTTAGAATTCATTAATAAATGCCAACTTCAATAATTTTTATATACGATGCTCTGTAAAACTATATCTTCCAATTTTTGAATAATTTTATTTTAAACTGCATTATTGCGTTTGTAGAAAAAATATTGTATGATATTTGTGTTAAAAGTACGTTTTAAGGGACTCATGTGAGTTCTAGAACTCGCTTCGCTCATTCTGCAAACTTTCACATTCGTGCCTTAATATGGTACTTTTTAACACTTGTTTTGATGGTTAAAACGCATTATTATTATTATTATTTTTCCCGATATTTCCAAAATTTCCAGTATTTCCGAGACACGTTCGAAAATTTCCAAAGTTCCATTTCCATGGAAATAAAAAAATATTTCCATGGAAATATTTCCTTTTACAACACTAGCTGTGTGTTTTGCCATCTTTTGTTTTATTATTTTTTTTCAATTAATAAATTGATATAAGATTTTTGAGGTTAATGTACTTCCCTGGAAAATAGTCATAAATATCATTTGATGACAATTATTATAAAGATGTCATTATATGATAACAAAAATAATACAAAAATTTTTACAATCAGAGTCATAACTTACGTAAATATTCCTAAAATATTGTTTCTTTTTAATAGCTCCACTGTAAAATCATTGTAAATTACAATTTTCGGTAATAGAAAATTTATATATTCTCCTTGTTTATCGATCATTGGTAATAGCAAAATGTCCGTTTGACTCCGACAATCGAAGTGCGTCGACATAATTGACGACTGCTTGCAAAAAAAGGTAACATTTCAAGATGGTTAAAGAGGTGACCGGACTTGTTAGAATATTATTGAAGTTTGTTCTAAGCTTTTACGTAAATAGCTTTGTAAACCATAATATCACAAATTAGCGGTGTTCGCTTCCGACTAGTGTACCAAACTACATCCGCAAAAAGACGGCGAGAGATCTAACAAAGAGATATAGTTGTACAAATCCTACTGTGACTTAACCCCTCAAAACATAAATCTTCGGTTTTAGTGTAACAATTTGTAACTAAGAGATTGTCTCTTATTTCTTCTCTGGGGAATAAAATAACTGTTGGTAGTTTATTTTCGAAGTCCAATTCATAGTCGGCTCTGTATGCTCTAGGACCTAGGAGAAACGAGACCGCGTTTTTAGAATGACAAAGAGTAAAATTTAACGTAATGTGCTTTAACATATTTTTTAATGTATTTAAAAAGTACGTGAGTTTTTGGTTTGCTAGCAATTTTTCTGTGATGTGCTTGGTATTTTGATTTATCTATTTAAATGATTAAAGGAGTCGGGAATAGGATAAAGCGTTTACTGTATATCACACTTATACAGATGTGTTAAAAAACGTTCTTAAAGAATCAGAAAGAAAAAAAATTTCGTTAATAGCAATTTTTATTTTTTATTTTTTAAAGTGAAAACAGGTTTATTTCGGATTTTATGGGGAAAACCAAAAAGTTTCACAGTTTGGCTTGGGTTTCCTTAAATCTCAAACACAACACCTAAACCTTAATAAAAGCAAAAAATTGCAAAGAAATTTATTAAGCAGTTTTTACATACTACTTACTTTTTGTGATTTTGATTTTTCCTTAGTAACTGCATTTTTGCTTTCTTTAAGCATTTATTGGTTTTTCACTGGTTTTTTATTACTTATGTTTATCGCTGTTTTAAAAATTACAATCATATTTATTGATCTCTGAATAAATTTTACTAAACGGGTATACCATCAGCGGTAAAACTGAAACATCAGCATTATTCTTACCTACGCTCGGCCAGCCGTTTTACGTGAGTGCAACTGTAAAGTTTTTTTTTGTAAAGTATACCAATAAATACCAAAAAAAATGGACTTCCGTTTCGACTTTCATCAAGTGAACACGGGTTTGGAAGCTGCTTTAGCTTTTTCGTTGGAATCGACCGCAGTGGCGCGGAAAACAGTGATTTTACTCGTGAAAATCGAAGGGGAACTCGCCGCCAATTAATATAGGGGTCTTTCTTCTGGGGCTAAGCGCTGTGAGTGGTTGAGGCCTAGTTTCTGATGTTGTAACATTTTACTTAGTGCACGAGGTGTTCTTTCTATGGCAGAGGATAGGTTGCGCGCGCAGTGTGAGACGTCAGACTGGCAGCAAGCTGGTTGTACACAATAACAGTAGCAGCTTTTGGTTAGACTACCGTTAACTGTGCATTTCATCGATTACGTTGAGAATTAGTCGGAATTTCTGGGGCTACATAGCCCGATTATCCAGATTTTCCATAGACAAAGCCCGGGAAGGCTTATGTTGCGACATCGCAGCATATGACTGGAAGGGGAGTGCTGGCTATACGGCGCTGGAATTAAAAAAAATTGGCAGCCAAAGCCATAACTTGATGATAGAATAGAATAGAATACCAAAAAAATAGGTATTGAACTTTTCAATTTATACTTGGCTGTTCTGAAAAAAAATGAGAATGTATAGTTTTACAAATTTTAGATCCGTCGCACACAGGCGAAAATCGGGGAAAAGCCGGCCATAAATAGTAGTAGTGCTGATATGAATCACAAACATGTTTAATCGTAAGAAGATGTTAAAACTAAGATAACACGTTCATTTAAACATTTTTTAAAGCCCCCCCCCCTCCCTTTGGGTTCATTTATTGCATTACATAAGCGCTGTGTAAGTACCTATTTCCTTAAAAAAATAAAACTCTATGAAAAATGTTAATATTATTATTAGACTGTTATTATTTTAACAATTTAAGCAGTTAAGAGTTTAAAATTCATAATAAGAGCCTTTAATTCGGCTCGAATTGAAGTTGGATTGAGGCACTTAACAGAGAGAGAGAGGTAAACCATTTAACAGAATTGTAGGATTGAGATAGTTAATCCTGCATTTTTTCCAAATTGACTTGCCTTTGTCATGTTGAGTGCCTCAATCCGACTTCAATCTCGCTGAAATAAACTCTTTTTGACTAAAATTTTTTGAAATAAAATCCAAAATGACAAGACTTTTTGAAAATACTTGAGGTTAATAAAATTGCTTATTAAAATTAAATAAAGTTGTGATTTGTTTGTTTTTGTTCTATTTAATTGTATAACTAATTTTTTTGTAAAAAAAGAAATTTAAAATACATGTTAAGAGTAATATATTTAAGTATGTAAAGTATATATCAAACAAAATAACTTTGTAATAATAATAAAGCCCAACCTATTTTTAATAATTAAAATCAATCAATATCTTCACTATCACTTTCATCAGCAGAAACTGTTGGTTCATCAAAAAATGCCAAAACTTTTGAAGGGTACTGTTTAAGCTTTTTAGCAGATGATTTTTTCATATTGGAGATTAAAAGATTACAAAATATATCCTCCATGTTTTGTTTTCTTGAAAACTTCCGTGCATGAAATTCTCTGAATCTTTTAATATCTTTGTTTCTTGATTCCTGGGCTTCCTCGCCAAGTTTCCCAATTGGAACCATAAAATATGATATTATATCAGAACTGTGCATTAAGATTTTATGGACGGAAGTTGGCATATTGTACCACGGATACAATTCTACAAATTTTCTGGCCGTCTCATGACAGTAGTCCTTAAAACTATCAATTTTTATATGAAAAGCACTAGAAATTGTTAATAAAATTACTCTGAATCTAAATATCAAATCTTTATCAATGCCTGTAATTTCCGAAGATTTAGCAGCATTCTCAAAAAAAACGGCGAGCAGTGTTGCCGTCATTAGTACTTCCAAAACCATGTTTTGGTCTATCAACCAATAGTCCCATTTCTTTAAAAAATAAGTCTTGGATTCGTTTTTTTGGCATTTGCAAGTTTTTCTTTGTTTTCCTGGCCTCGCGCTTGCCATTGCTTAAATTCCATCTTATAAGATAGATGCAGCAAACACTCAAAAACGAATCCAAGATTAAAGATGACAAATCAAATTGATATCTAGATTCGTCAGTAATTTCCTGTTTTAAAATCTTCTCGATATTGTTAAAATCTTTGGATGTTAGATTACACAAATAGCATCTCTGAGTTGAAGTATTTTCAGCTACAGCATTACACAATTTGCCATCTATCATTGTAAAATATAAAATGTATTTTAAAAATACATCGTTTCCTTGAATATCAAGCTTTGTTGGTTGCAAATCTGAAATTTGTTGGTCAAAATATTGCTTTTCTCTCACTGATAGCCTTGTTTTTCGTGCCAAACTGGACTCTAAGAGGTCTACAGAATCGTGGGAGGAAGGTCTGGGATTTTCCCAGATTACAAACTTATCTTTTGATTTCGGGTCCCCGTTAATGAGCTGGATTGGCACCATTGATGTTAAAAAGATATTAGCATCTGAAATATTGGACTCTACAAACTGCTGTTTGTTTGCCACCCCAGAACTCCCGTCACACCTCCATCTGCAAATTAAATGTAAATTATTATAATTTTCTTGGTTTAAAGAATTTAAAACTTCTTTTAGGGACTCAAATAACCTTAAAGATGTATGATCCAGCAAACTTTGAAGAGGCACTTCAGTTACATCTTCAGAAATGTTTAGGTTTTCTGGGTAGCATCTTTTTTTCGCGGCAGTTACTGACTCATAATTAGGATAAAGAGTTGACTTATGGCTTTTTGCCGAATTTCTTATTAGATTATATTGAAATTTTGTCAATTTAGCCTCTACAAAAAGCGATAAGGCTTCGTCCGCTGCAAATGATATTTCACATTCTTTTTGAAGAGATTTTTTATATTTTGATGCACGGGTTGGTGTTGAGAATGCAACATTATTTAACACATCTGCTTCATCCAGTTTACCTTCGGACCTAAACTTCATTTGAGCAGCAAATGTTAGTTCTTCCGGGCTTCGATCTGCTCGCAACGGTTCAGTTCTTCTTTTTGATCATTCACTCAAATCTAAAAATCCAGTGAATGGCCTCCCTCTACTTGATGAAGTTGTATCCTGCATTTCGGCTGGTTGAGCTTCATTCATTGACGAAGAAAACTCCAACTCAATATTTAACCAATCTCGATTTTTATTTTCAAATGCAGTTTTATTTCTTGATGCTGTTGACCATTTTGTGTCATATTTCTCGATGAATTTATATAAGACTTTTGAAGACTCTTCTGACAAGCGTTCAACTCGCATGGTAGAGGTCACTTTTTGTCACTTCATTCTTTTCTTGGACTGACAAATTCTTAACCAATTGACAAGTTGGCTTCTTTTAAACAAAGCAGATTTTGTTGCAGACCCTGAAAAAATAAGTGGTAATTTTGTTAATTATTTTATTACTAGCAATAGCCTATGTTCATCGGGGATAATGTAGGATTCTAATGGTAAAAGAATTTTTTAAATCGATCCAGTAGTTTCGGAGCCTATTCAATTCAAACAAACAATCAAATCTTTCCTCTTTGTAATATTTGTACAGATTATACTTTGCAATCAATGGTACTTCAAATTACATTAGAAAAATCTTAGCTTGAAGAATTGAATGTTAATTCTAAAAAACTACATTATCAATAGCTGTTTGGATTATAATTTATATTTTGAAACTACATGAATGATTGTTAAAACTGTTTCTTTAATTCTTAGTTCAATGTAATTAAAACAATATATTTTAATAAGATTTCGCCATTTAAAATTGGTCGCCATATTGAATTTTAAACCCATATGGCAATTTTTTTATTTCTCTATTTAATTTTCTATAAAATAATGTTTTATTTTATAAAAATTGATTTATTCTTTAAGTTAGTAGGAGAAATTATTTGTTGCGTTTGGGACCTACATTTTATACGAATTTGGACCAGACCATAAATCTTTAAAAATATTTTCTCGTCAAGATCCAAATTATCGCAGCAACTTAAGATGGGATCTTACAAAGGACTTATTAAACCAAAATTTAAAGCTAATTTAAATGCGGGAAATTACGGGAAATCATACTTTTACTTTAGCAAAAAGTGAAAAATTGAAATTAAAAAAAAATAATTGTTAACTTTTCAGAATACCAGTATAAAAAAACGTAAAGAAATATTTTAAATAAATATTATTTTTAATATTCTACTTACCACCAGCAATAGGCTCCATAGTTACTTTACAAAATTTTCACCCACACTTTGCCGAAAAACTGAATATAAATTACTAATTTTCACAGGCGCTTTTAAATCACAATGAAATAGTCTCCACGAACATCAGCTTTCAACTAAAATATTTCTGCAAGTGACAAGACTAAAAATAAAAGGGTGATTGTTTATTATCCAGGTAACTAGATAATGAAATTATACTCAGAATAGGCCTTAATTGCGAAGTTGGTATTTCCGATTTATGGCCGGGTTTTCCCCAAATTTCGCTTGTGTGCGTCGTAAGACAAATTACTATTTTTAGTTCTAGAATTTATCTTGCTTTAAAATAAAAACATCCATAGATGTTTTATACGGTGTACTTGAAAAATATGTGTACGGACTCCTCAAAATGGGATTTATGGTTCTTATATTGTTACGAATGTATTTTTTTTTTTTCTTAAAAGGTAATTACCTCGAATACTTATCGATAAACACAAAAAATAAATTATGTACAAAGTAAAAAAAATAAACGAGAAATAGCAATTATTTTTAATACAACAGCATTTTTTGTTTATCGTTTTCTTGATTTATAAATAATTTATTGTTGAGGTCCTCTTATTTAACTGATAGTTACCGCCATATAGACCAAGGTTAATAAAACAAAAAATAATAGTAGGATAAAACCCATTGGAAAAGGAAGAGAAAATAACAAAACTGAAAGAAAAAATAATTTACGGGCGATCTGAGGTCGGAAAGAGAAAGGGGGTGAGTTTTTAAGGGTCAAAAATGGTTTATCTTGATTCCCGGCAAAACTACAAGTCCTATAAAAAAAAGTTAGGGGACAAAGTTGTAGGTAATAAAAAAATGTAAAAGATTGTACTTACACTTTTTTCACATAACCTCAAAATGTATGTAAAAAAATTCAAATAACCAAGTTTTTGGTTTTTTATTTTTATCTTTTACAAAAAAAAATTTTTTTGACGAAATTTACTGAAAACATACCTTTTTATATCCCAAACACACTGTAATTTTTTTGATTTAAAATATTTTTTCTTTCATCTTATTTTGACTCAATATCGAAAAACCAACCTTATTTTCAATTGAAAATTTTGCTCTCAAAATTGCTTTTTTAATAAAGTCGGTGGTTTTAATAAATAGCTCAAAATTGTACATAATGATTTAAAAAAATCGCAGTATTATTGTTTTTGTTTGTATTTTCTGAGAAGATTTACCATAGTATTGTATGTTTTTTTACGCCATCAAAAAGTAGAAATTTAAATCCACAAAAAGCCCACCAATTTTTGGAAAAAAGCAGGTATTTTAACGGGAGAATTTTCGATTAAAAATAAGGGTGCTTTTTTGTTATTAAGTCAAAATAAGATTAAAAAATAAATATTTTTAATCAAAGAAATTACAGTGTACTTGGGACATAAAAAGGTAAGTTTTCACCAAATTTCGTAAAAAAAAGTTTGTAAAAGATAAAAATAAAAAAACAAAAACTTGGTTATTTGAATTTTACATAAATTTTGAGGTTATGTGAAAAAAGTGTAAATACAAAAGTTATAGATCTTTTTATTACCTACACTTTGCTATTTAACTTTTTCCATAGAACTTGTAGTTTTGCCTGAAATCAAGATAAACCGTTTTTTACCCTTATACAGTTTTGTTATATTTTCTTTTTTTTCCAATGAGTTTCATCCCACTATTTTTTTTTTCACGTTTTACCATTTTCAAAGGCCCTGGTCTAATATTGTGTGGTCTATTTTTGAATTACCCACACCTTACTCAATATAATAGGTTTGTAAACTGAATCCCCCTTTGATGAAGAGATACAATATTTGCAAACTTTTACTCCTCTCAAGAAAATATTTGATCAGCCCATTTTCTTTTTTTGTGAATATCTGAACTCCAAATATTCAAGCTCGTCGGTTCTGATCTGGTGGAAACTTAAACTTTTCTGAAAATAGTGACACAAATAGAATTTTTGTCGCCGGTGTTGTCGCCAGCAGAAAATGATTTCGATTTTTATATTAAAACATAAGACATGGTGTTTCGATCGTTGTCTCAATTTATTTTTTTGATTTGTCTCGTTAGTGTTGTCCGCCCAATGATAGCTAATACGATGTCTAATCAATGTTGATTATTAAAATAAATTGTGACAGAACATGTGAGCGTGTACATGTTTAGTGATATAGGTACACACTGGAGTATATAAAAATTTCGTTACTACCTATGTAAGTATTTTTTAATTCATAATAATTTATAATTTTATAAATATATATTTCTTATGTTTATTAATTATCCGAATTGGTGCTTATTTATATTTTCTTTTTAGACGGATCGCATAAAAATTAATTGGGTCATTGACCATACCTTGTGTTGATTTTTTTTTATTATTGGATGCCAAAATAAAAATATTTTATTTAGAAAGAAGTAACTAACAGTTTTTTTTATGAATTAAAATAAATTAATATTTTCAATATTCACTTTGGTTAAAGTAGGAATTTATTCGACGAAAATATTTGCTACATATTTGTAGCAGTATCGTGGAAAAAATAACTGAGTTGCTTACCACTTCTAAAATTTAACAAAGTTTTTTTTGTTAAAAAGTATTTTCTTGTGTTTCTGCCAGACACAGGACCACTTCAAACCTGTTGTTTGGTTAGTTTCAAGTAGTTCGGAATGGATGAAGTCATTGGACCAAAAAAAAAATAACAGTATCCGTGCTACCCAGTTATCCGTCATTGCTTCGGGGCACATATGGATTAGTTTGTTTCATTTAATGGATAGAACATTTTGCATCAATTTTTAGATGGACCAACCCCGGTATACTTTCTTGTACAAAAAAAATATTGTTATTAGCGAAATTTTTGGCCAAAATCACTTTTTTGCTTATATCTCCTTTATTACTTAATTTATAAAAAATGTGTATATAACCTTTTTTATTAAGCTTATTACAAAGCATATTTTTAATTTAATATATTATTTAATATCTCTTTTATTTTGCTATAATTGCGTTTTTATTTTAAATATATATTTTTAATGTCACAAAAACTAAAAAAGCTACTTAAAATTTTATGTAACAAAAATTGCGTAGTTTCTTTAGATAATTTATTTATAATATATAT
Source organism: Listronotus oregonensis (assembly GCA_019359885.1). NCBI lineage: Eukaryota > Metazoa > Arthropoda > Insecta > Coleoptera > Curculionidae > Listronotus > Listronotus oregonensis. Next base: position 22,532 of record JAHBCN010013656.1, read on the forward strand.
CCCTGTTTTTCTAAAATCATAGGTTTTGAGTTATATTGAAAAAACCGATTTTTTACATTTCCTAGGCAAAAAAATGCACTTTGAGCTCGCTGAGCTGAGTTTACCAGTGCGGCTTTGAATCAACTATAGTTCATAGTAATATAGAAAAATGCTTCATACGTTTTTCCTATTGGCCAGCTTTTTTACGGTAGCCTCCCGGACTATTACTGGTTTCGGTTGTTTCAAAGATCTACACTGCGTCTTGATCTCCAAACATATATTTAACCAGTATTAATATACTATTAAATTTCCTTTTTGTTTTATAACTTTTGGTTTTGATCAAAAAATTTGAATATTTTTTTTGTAATAAGTATTAATAGGTTTGTGGTAAATATTTAAAGATTTTGTTCTTGAGATGTTTTTCCTCTGACACCGACAACCGATTTTAATAAAATCTTTATGGTTTCCTGACTTGAAGTAAATGCTAGCCAACACAAAAGAAATCGTCACAATCTGACTACTGGTTTCGGAGAAATGCATGGACAAACATACATATAAACATACAAACATACATACGTACACCTATAAAATTTTGTTTAATTGTTTAAAAGCCCCAATATATTATCATATGTGAGTATTTTGCAATTCCTTTATTATTACATACAAACGTATCGAATTGATGACCTTCTTTTTTTTAATTCAGTTAAAAATAGGGAAAATTTATTTTAAGGTCGAGCCACACTTGAATCACCCAGTACAGTAAATATTTTAGGATGTAGAAAGCATAAATTTGGACCATCTCGTCTTTTCGAAAATACTTGTTTTGTAAATAAAGTCCTTGCACTGTTTCTCACACTTGTTTATATTAATTATAGAAAAGGAGCTCGAATAAGGAAGAATATTTTAATTTAAAGTATACAAGAGAATAAGTGAATAAGTCAGTTAGGTCGGATACGAATGTGATCTAACAAGGATACTTATGAACATTAAAAACCATCTGAAAAATTAACCGCTGCAATAAATCATTAAATACAGAAATTACAATATTAAAAAAATAATAATATCCGGAAAATTGGGGCGGATATCAAAAATCTAAGAAACTTGTTTTTTTTTAATAGACTACTAAATATTACAATGTTACTTAAAAACCAAAAATATTTTTTCTATAAATTATTGCCTTTGACAAAATCTTTGTAAAAAAGACGACTCTTTTTCATACACTGTGAAATAAAAATTCTTTAAAAAATTGTTCGAAAAAAAGTTTTCGTACAAAACGGTGAAAACTGCATTTTGTTTTATTTTTATTTTTATTTTTTTTTTTTGAAATATGTCCAATTGCAGTTGAATTAAGTAGCAGTTTAGTTGATATCAATAAAAATAAATTAAAAGTTAAAAAAAAACGTATTGCATGAATACGCCACCTTGTCGATTACATAACGTGGTATCATTGGACTAAATATTATTTTCCTAGTATCTGTAGTTACTATATATCCACTTAGTTAAATTGTTTTGGTTAACTTTTTTTTTTTTTGGTTACCTCTCAATAATTAATGATATTGT
>JAHBCN010013657.1:0-10000 GCA_019359885.1 Listronotus oregonensis
ACACTTTTTTACTGCCAGAAAATTATAAATTGCTTCCAAAGTTTGTAACTTTAATATCGTTTAAAAAAAATCTGAAGTTTTTACCTATGTCATATAAACTTTTGGTGAATAGATATTTGCAACACACTTTTTATTAAGCATATAATAAAAAATATAAGCAATGATACTTAAAGTCATTTTGAAATATTATATAAATTATGTCTAACTTACTCAACAAATAAATATAAAGTTTATTTACTTTAAAAAGTTGGCAATAAATCGCCAATATCATTTTTCCTAAAAATTCCTCCATGGAAAGCTGTCGAACACAAACGAACACCAAATCAAAATATGGAAACTGAAGCCAAATTTGAAGGTCCATTTGTTAGTGGGTTATATTGGAGGGGAAAGGAGTGATGCATGGGATAAACAACATTTTTTTTAATATCAATATCTTTTGTTTCTAAATTTGCCCAGTGTTTACTGTTGTCTTGATTTGTTTGATCTAACCACTCATTATTATTAAAAACTATAACAATATTTATTTTATTTTTATCTTAAATTGTTTAAATCAAACAAATTGGTTTCTAAAAATGCAAAAAAAATACCTTAAAAGTCTAACAACATGAACTAATTTGGATTATACGAAGGCGTAGAAGGGCCACACAAATTTCGAAATTCCGACTTACAACTCGGAATTCCGACTTACAACTCGGAATTCCGACTTACAACTCGGAATTCCAGAAAAATGACAGCTGTTACCTGTCAAATTTTACCTGTCAACTATCATATGTCAAAAACCACGTGACTTAACAATTTTGGCTTACGTTAATGAGATCTATCTTAGGCTTGCATGTGTGAAAAAATGATGGCTGTAACCTGTAAATGTTGACTAGCAACTGTCATATTTAAAAACCATGTGACTTGAAATGATCTGTAAAAGTTTAGAATATGTAGTCTAAGGTCTTAAATAATCAGCGCAAGAACGTTTTTTTCTTGGGATAGCATTTGGATTTACTCGCTAAAATCCTAATTATCCCCTTTTATAATTAAAACGTTGTTTAATATTATAAGGTAAAGCATACCAATCGACCGGTGAATAAGGTATTAAATTAACCCTTAAATAACAAATACCCTTTGGCTCCAAATAACCCCATCATTAGGAAATTTATCTTACTTGGAGCGATGTAAGGGCATTAAATCTTAAAAAATGATACCCATCAAACTATAGTAAAATGGTATAAAAAATTATATTTTCATTGACATATGTCAATAATACGTGATATCATCATACCTATCAAATAGTGAAACCCTGCCGCTCTGCTAAACCATAAGGGCGCTACAGCTGTCGAGGCGGGGCCAATTAGGATAGAACGGTAACCCCGGGGAAAATCAACCATTGTGGCCTTAGTATAGGAGTTGAAAAAAAGAAACTTGCTAGAAAGATTAAGAGAATAATTATTGACGCTTTGCCAATGATTTCGATTTGATATTGTAGTTCCTAGTGTGCATATCGAATTATCCAATAGGTTGGAGAACATAGAGTGTATTTAACGTTTTAAATGTAAACTATCTCATTATCACATTGCACATATGTCAACTTCAACTTGGGAATCGTGACTTAGAAAGAGCTTTAAGTTTAGTATCGAGCCTAAGGTTTAACAGTTGATTTAAATAATATAATTATTAAACGATTGGTATATTAGCTTTATAATATTAAACAACGTTTCATCATTTCTAAGTCCGTGGTTCCCGAAATATGACAGTTGACAAAAGCATTTAACAGCAAAAAGCGATTTAAGTAATATAAATAGTTTAAAAGACCTAAGTTCAATGACGTTATCACATGGTTCCCGAGATAGGGCAGTTGACTAACATTTGACAGGGGACAGCCCCATTTTTTACCATGTTAGAACCTTAAAATAGATCTTTCAACGGTTGGTGGTTTTTGACATAGATAGTTGACAGGTAAAATTTGATAGGTGATGTCTTTCTTCACGCATGCGCAGTACCTTTTAACTCCGTCGACAGCCTCTGCGGAATGTTCCTTCGGGATTGGTTTTCGGGCACCAGAAAGAATCATCTCTCCCCACTCGGCTTTAGAACTTTCTGACAGGAACGGCCCTTTAAACCTCAAAAATATGGAAAATCCCAAAACCCAATTTTAAATGGAACCCCGGCTTGCAGGGGTTTTTGACAAAATAAAAAACCGCCGGAAAAAATATTTTTGCAAAAATTTTGGGAATTAAAATCAAAAGCAGGGTATCCCAAAAAAAAACCTTCCGGGTCAAAAAGGGGTATTAAAGAGCCCCCCTTTTTATAAAATACCAACAAAAGACTTAATTCCGAGTAAGGGGGGAATTTGAACCGGGGTTGTAAATCGGAATTTTTCCAGTTTTGAATTCCGAGTTGTGGTCGGAATTCCGAGTTTAAGTCGGAATTTCGAGTTGTAAGTCGGAATTCCGGTTTAAGTCGGAATTCGAGTTGTAAGTCGGAATTCCGAGTTGTAAGTCGGAATTCCGAGTTGTAAGTCGGAATTCAAAGTTTTAATTCGGAATTCCGGTTGTAAGTGGAATTTGCTGAAAATAAAAATAAAAATTTGTGTGGTTCTACGCCTTTGTAGGATTATAAAAGAAAAATTATTTAATTTAAGAAAAAAATAAAACAAATAAATAAAAATAAAATAAATATTTTTAAGGGACACCAATTTTTTCCAGTGTATTAAGTATTTCTTAAATGGTTTCAAGTGTTTTGTTGACAAATCGAACTGGGAGTATGAATAATAATACAAAATTAGAGTGTTTAAAACATGTTATAAAGTGAAACAGAATCAAGAATGTCAAGACTTCTGGGAGAAGTAATTCCCGAATTTTGGAATAACATTTTAAGTTGGGTCTGACTTGGGACAAATGCAATGTGTATAGGTTAGAAGAGGAAAAATCCCTTTTATTGAAAGTTTTAAAAAGCCCAAAAAATTTTTGAAAATTTAGGAACTGATTTTAGATATAAATATATTGAAAAGGTTTTAAATTTAAATTCAAGAATAGCTTAGAATTTTTGATTCAACATGTTAATATAACTCTTGACGAAGTAAAACTTTCTATTGTTAGGTCTGCAAAAAATTTGGGTTTAGTTTTGAATACGGAGCTGAAGTTTGGGAGTATCTACTATACAGAGTGTTTCAAAAAACATGGCCTCAACTGTTGTTCTTGTAGAGTCCTTAGCACAGAGGACGCTAAAATATTTCCCAAATCACTTGCAACAATTCTTGTACTTGTAGTTGGGTCATTTTGAACACTATCTAAAATAGCTTCTTTAACTTGAACTGTACGCCGGTATCGTCTGCATCCAGAATCGAATTTGGGTGGCTTTATGAAGCCGGTCTGCAGTAAACGACGAAGTAAATTTTCAAATATGCTTTTATGCGGAATTCTTCTTTCAGGAAATTTTCGATGATACACTGTGCATTTTGCTTCTTCTCCATGAATAAGAGCATGTCAGTCAATTCATGTAAGAATAATTTATAAGGTCATTTTGCACAACTTTGTCAAAAGTAAATAACAAGCAGTGACATTACATTTATTTATCTTAGTAGATCCAATATGTCATCTTTTATTTATTAAGCTCTTTAGCAGCTAAACTAATATTGGATACGTGCCAAAAAGGTGCAAGAATAGACATTTTGTCAATTTTCTCCGAAACAGTTTCATTTATCAAAAAATACCAAGAGGTAGTTTTGATTAAGTTAGAAGCAAGAATTTTTAAAAAACTATAAAAATATTGAAAAGCAGTGGCGTTTTTCAAAAATTTTTCTACAAAAAAATATTTTAATTATTTTTCGAATAATTTAACCAAAATTTCAACCAAATACCTCTAAAGAGTTTTAAGATTTTTAAGAAATACCTAATATTTTTTAAATTTTCAACACCCTGTATCTCAGTAACGGAACAATTACGGACCTATGTTTATAAGAACTTTTTCTATTATTTTTGGATGGCCAATCTCCAGCCGAGCGTTGGCGCAGGCTTTTTGAAACACCCTGTATATTAAGGGTTTGCTTGAGAGATCATATTTATCATTAAAAACCGTCATATACCTCATTTTCAAATGCGAAAAATGCTTTGTGAGTCACTGGCTCTGTCTATCTCTAAATACTGTGATTTTATTTATGGTCCAATTTGGATAAAAACCGCATACAAAAAGTTTAAAATACATGTTCACGTCTTATTTTTAAATTAAGAAAAATTTGATCATGTTTCTTATACTTTAATTCGCTAAATATGAACAATCGCACAACATTACCAGTCCTCGCGTCCGCTTGGTCAGTGATCTTCGGCCAAATTCATTTGCCTCAGTAAACGATTTCTGCTTTTTTTTCACCAGTTGTTCGGGTGAATGTTGACATGCGGGAATACACTTCAGTTCTCTCAACACATTTTTCTTATTAACGCCCCTCAAAATGCCGACAATCAGGACAATAAATCGCACGTTATACTCCGGATAGAGCCTCCGAAGTGCGACAAGAAAATCCTGATATCTGGCTCGCTTCTCCTGTTCCTTTATATCGATGTTAGTTTCCACTGGGGGAATGCAATCACATACATAGAGTTATTTCTTTTATCAAGGAGAACGATATCAGGTTTATTTGCGCGAATTTGATGCCTAGTTGGAAATGCATAAATCCAATATATGCGACAGTTGTCATTTTCCACTACTGCCTCAATATTGGCGGGAGCAAATGGCAAAATTGCTGTTTCATCGATGTCGTAGTAATGTCTGAGGCGATAATAAAGTACCCAAAGCGCATCGTTATGTTGGTGGATGTAACCACGGGTATCAGGCTGCAGTAGGAAACCCTAGGTCTCAGGCTTAAGCTCAACAGAGTTTAAAAATGCAAACGTGCGATGGACTGAGTCTTTCTAAGTTTCGGTAAAATACTTCGTGTTGCGGCTTATTAATGTGATCTTCTAAAAGCATCTGCTGTTCTGGTCTTTTAACTGCAGTTCTTACGGTTTTAGACTTAAGTCGCATAACTGATTGGTCGTCGTTAGGATCTATTTTAAATCTGAGACCGAATTTCTCCGCTGCTCGTTCGGCTGCCTTAAATAGAAATGCTCCAACATTAGCCATCTCGTGTACTCACTTTATCAGTACTATTGGCAACTTGGCAAGCAAGACTCAAAACCATATTTTTATAATTATTGTTATTACTGTAATTATTATTATTCACAAAAATCCGACATGAAAGCCATCCGTATGGAAGACCACTCCTCGCGTTCGCTCGGTCAATGATCTTCGGCCAAATTTAGCACTATTCTGGGCCACTTTTTAAGCCAAAAGGCCATAAAAGATGGTGGCAAAAATGTTTCTGTTGGTGGAAAGTCCAGGCATAAATAAACAGAAAAAATAAGTCGTAACCATTCCTTTGGCGATGTAAGCAATAGCAAACACTTGAGTCGATAATAAACAATTAACTAAGATAATAACCCTTCCTGCTCATTGATAAGTATTTCTACACAAAATTAATAAAGTAGCAGTAGACACTCGAGAAAATATGTTTATAGGGGAAAATGTGCTACATCTTGTCTCGTATAGAAATTAACTCTTCAGCTATAAGCCGAAAGGGCACTGCATCAAAATCGCTAATTTCTTAATAGCGCATGTCAGATAAGCGCACACAAAATAGCGCATTTCAAAATAGCGCAGTAACAAAATAGCGTGTTTCAAGAGAGCGCGTTTTAAAATAGCGCACTTCAAAATAGCGCATTTAGACCTGTCCTATATAAAGAATTATGTATATTTTTGATTTTGAATTATTCCTAAACAAAAGTTTTTTGGATTTTTCTATCAAACAAGATAGAATAATTTGTTCTAGCATTTATCGTTTTAAAGTTTTTTTAACTTCAAAATGTATCGTTTCATTATGCCGCACCATGTAGATTTAATTACAAGTTTTATGCATTAAACCTTTATTAATTACCAAAGTTTATTACCTTTCCTTTTAAAAAGGTTATAGTTTATTTAGCCCAAGTGTTTTGGCCTAAAAAACACTTTTCCAACTTTTATTTGGCCGTTGGCAGCCTTTAAAAAAAAATTTTTATTTTTTTTATAAAATTAATAACAATTAAATAGCAAAAGTACAGTAAAGCTGAAGGTGAGTAGCAGAGAGAGCGTGCAAAAATGCCCTAACTCATTTGCCGGAGAGTAGGGGGGGTTAAACTGGGCGCCACTGCTTTTGGTGCCAGGCCTAGCAGAGACCTTCCAAGGTTTAATTGGGAACTCTCGTTCAACTTTACTACCCCTCAAAGACAAGAAAAATTTTACTAAACAATATTAACATTAGAAAAAGGAGACACTAGGCGAGCCAAATAAAACACTATATTTAAAACAAATAGTTAATGGAATTTATTATAAATTTGTAATTTAAAAGTTAAAAGTTTACACAAAAAAAATTTATCAAAATAAATGGTGAATGCGCTGGGTTATGAAATGTACAAAATAATTATAAAAGGTTGTATTAGACAGTTTACAAAAATTAGAATTTGTAATTTAAGAGTTTACAAAAAAATACATAATCGGAATAAAATGGTGAATGCGCTGGGTAACTGTTAAATTTTCTATACTAAGATGAAAAGAATAAATTTATAAAAATAAGTCTACAATAAAAAAAAGTTTATAAAATATCAAAATATATAAGAATACCGCTTATAATTATTTAATTAACAATAATTTAATGACCAGAAGATTTACAAAAAAAAAAAATATTACAATTAAAATAAAAGGAAAGGCCGCAAATAATTTAAAAACAATGTGGTAAAAAAATTAAAAAGGTAGAGTCCTAAATTCTTAATTGAAAAGTTATAAATAAAAATTGTTAGTGGGTTAATTTTAATGTTGCCTGTTTTGTCGATTCCAAGTGATGGCGGGTATGCCAGCCACTACACCGTGAAGAGCGATGGTGTCCAAAACAACAAACAACACATTAACCAGCTAGATGGTCACTCTTTCTGACCCGTTCCAAAAAAAAAAACTTCTACCAAATTGATGGCCCCTCCAAACCAAAGCGAAAACTGTTTCAAAAAAAAATTAATGGCCCATGTGAAGAAAAATGGCCCGTCCGAAGAACCCCAAGATGTTAAGGGGTATTTTCAACTAACACGTGATCCCTGCGGCGTCGAACTACAAGTCCTGCAGTGCAGATTTCTTTCCAGAAAACGGCCAAAAAGGCAACGCAAACCAACAAAATTCACACAAAACCAAAGGTAAGTTAAATCTGGAAAGATTTTTGGGAAATTTGCAGCACAAATCCTACAAAGATGGCTTGAATACCAGTAGCTGCAAATTTTCCTAGTTCTCGGCTTGAAGATTGACGTGAAAGTCCTAAAACATGGCCGATGGCCCTTTGTCCTTCTCAAAAAGTACCAGTGGGCGCACGCACATCGCTGCTAATTCTAGGAATTTTCTCGCCCCTAAATTGGCAACATCGTTACACATTTTGAGTTGCCTACCCACGCTGCCCAAAGAACATTCCCTCGAACTGTCAAAAATATATTCAAACAAAATTATACAACAATCCAGAATAATAACCAATGTTTACAATTTCAATGCAAAGAGGATAAAATACAAAGAACCTGTATAAAAAAGACTCTGGAGGTAAAGGAAACTGCTCTGGCCCTTGTGACCCCTACGACAACTGTTGGGAATGGAAAAATAAAGTAAACAAACTAAGGTAAATACGGAAGGTAATGTAAACAACCCTAACTACATAGCCAATAAAAGCAAAACTGCTAAGGAAATGTAATTTCTAGACAAACCCACAAGCTGTCGAGGATTGTATATAGGGGGAAAAACCATACCGAATACCTAGAGAAACAAAATTTGGTTACGAAACCCTGAAATGGTTTATCTAAAATACCAACGTTTTAAAGGTAAGTCCCTGCTTAAATTAGAAAATATTGATTTGTACAAAGTGAATCTAACCTACTTAATAAGCTTGGTTTAGTCAATAGTGAAAGATGTACCTCAAAATTAATGTTGCATCGAACAAAATTAAGGCCAGTTATTGACTCGAGGTATCTTATGTTAATTTTTTAGTACACCATACTGCAAGGGAAAAAAGCAACGTAAAGCATAAGGTAGGATACCAAAGGCGATAGAAAAACAGAAGTAACCTAGCAATTACAATCAAATTTGGAGCCTTTTGCCAAAAATAAACTGCAAAAAAAATTAAAACCGAACTGCATTAAGGTAAACAAACTAAATTATTAAAAACAAACCTAGGAATAAAAACTAACCGTGACATCTGTTAAATTGGTTGTTTTTATTTACCTAGTGTTTGTTATACTACCAGTTATATCAACTCATTGTTCAGTCATTGTAACTTTAACAGTACAAAAATATTTAAAAAGTCTTATTGTTTGTATCTTGCCTACAATACGATACATGGAGTTTAAAAAGTCGCAGAAAGGTAAAGATGTCTTATATAATGATGGATATCGCTACAGAAAAGACCGCACCACTTCAAAGTCTACTACTTGGAGATGTACTACAGCTTGCTGTAAAGGACGTTTAATAGTAGTACCGATATATCACTGCGGACGGCCCATAATCACGGACCTTATCCTGCCCTAAAACAAGTAGACGTTGTAAGGAGCAATTTTAAAATATTAGCCCAAACAAACAACTACAAACCAAGAGCTATTATGCAAGCTTCCACATCTGATGTTTCAGATGAGGCAAGGATTTTAATACCCAGTGATAAAGCTTGTAGAAATATAGTACATCGGATCCTTATTTTTGCTACGCGGAACAACATTTTGCTCCTTCTCGAGTTCAAACACTGGTGCGCAGATGGGACTTTCAATGTTGCACCGGATCTATTTACCCAATTGTTTACAATTCACGTGTTTTTGAATAAAAAGCAATCCCTGTAATATATGCATTATTAGAAAACAAAACCTCACAAACATACAAAAGATTGTTTGCAAAATTGCAAGCATCAATTTCCGCAATTGAAGCTTGTTTTCCAGGCACTATGGTAATTGGTTGTTTATTTCACCTCAGCCAAAACCTCTGGAGGAAAATTCAAAAATTAGGACTTACTGAACAAAATAAGAACTCAGATGAGTTTAGACTTCAATGCAAAATGTTGTTGGCATTAAGTTTTATTCCAGAAAAAGATGTTCAAATCGCGTTTAAAATTTTATCGGAACAATCGAAGAAATGGCACCACTAATGGGTTTTTGGAAGACCAATTATGTAGGAAACAGAATCAACAAAGTTGACCCGCGGTTCAGAATTAGCATATGGAATTTGTTTAATAGGGTATGCACTAATCTACCAACTAGCAACAATTCGCTAGAAGCATGGCATAGGAGCTTTCAAAACTGTTTAGACTGCCATCATCCATTAATTACAAAGATAGTGAACCAAATAAAAAAAGACCAGAACAAATGGGAAATTTACATTAGTCGCTATAGATCTGGTTTTCGGTCAAAAGATGCACCACATAGCAAATACGTCCAGCAAAAAGAACGCATGAAGGTTCTAATCAAAAATTACTCTTTTAAAAATTTGGAAGCTCGCTTAAAAGGCGTTGCTAATAATTTGTCTTTGTAAACCTAATGCTAATTTTGTTTTTTTTTCACTTAAATGTTCAAAGAATTAGACGTTTAAAATATATTCCAATTTACGTTATGAATTTTAGTTTTTATTTTCCCAGCCCCAATATATATTAACAAAAACTTTTGCATTTCGGCATCTCAGAAATGCGCTTTTTTTTAAAGCGTAAATTTAAATTTGCGCTCTTTTAAATGGGTTTTTAAAACTGCGCCTAATTGATATGCGCTATTTTGAAACGCGCTCTATTGAAACACGCTATTTTGTTACTGCGCTATTTTGTGTGCGCTTATCTGACATGCGCTATTAAGAAACGCGCGGTTTTGATGCAGTGCCAGCCGAAAGTTATGGCAGTGTCATGGGCAACGATTTTGTTAAAAATAAATTTAATAAGGTTTTAAAT
>JAHBCN010013657.1:12500-23997 GCA_019359885.1 Listronotus oregonensis
GCGTTAGTAAAAAATACTTACTTCGAGAAAAAAATGAAACTTTCCACCGAGGTTTGTATACTCTTTTATTTAGAAACACTTTATTCATTTCCTATTATTTTAAATTGAAATTATGAAAATTGATCCGGTAATAATTTTATTAGGCGGCCGTGCTTTGCAATTTGTATCGTTGTCATGGTAACGGGTTGTCAAAGTGTCAATACATACAGTGTAAGATAGACGCTTTAAATTTGAATAGTAATTTGTTTTAATTTCGCAAATCCAAAAAAAAAATGTGATGAGGAATTTGAGTTTGCTGCTACTCCACCAGAAATTCGAGAAGCAGTAAAAATAGCGGAAGAAAATCTTCTACCAACCAAAAGCCGCCCGAGATATGACAAGGCATATGATACGTTTAAAGAATGTTGTAAGGAAAACAAAGTTCAAAATCCTGGATCTGAATCGGCGTTACTGGCTTATTTTAGCGAATGTGCCAAGACAAAGAAGATATCAACGCTTTGGTCAGTATACTCTATGCTGAGGACCACTCTATTAATTAGAGAAAAAGTAGACATATGTATCTAAACACGCAAAGTTATTGGCATTATTAAAAAGGCAAAATAAAGGATACAAGCCAAAAAAAATCGGACACACTGTCTAAGGAAAATATTGAAACGTTTTTGGAACAAGCGCCCATGAAATTTCTTGTTCAAAAGGTAGTTTAGGCCAAAAGGTTGACCATTTCTATATTAATTTGTTATTTTTACATTTGTAGGTTGCACTGGTTATTGGTGTCTCAGACGCCTGCCGATCGGATGAATTATACAATATGAAAACAACAGACGTTCATTTTTTAGAAGAAAATATCATGATTGAAATACAGAATAGCAAAACTTACCAGCCACGATCATAGGTGCAGGTAAAGCTGGTAGTGGAGTGCCAAGAAGTAATGATAAAATAAAGGTTAACATCAATAATAATAATAATAATATAAGCGATAAACTGGATACGATACATTATACATTTGAATCTAAAGGATTGTAATTTTTAAATAGAACCTTATCAAATAATAATTTTCATATTCTAAATACAGTAACCTTTTTCAGTCTAGTGGGGGTGCCACGGCACCCACGGCACCCACTATGCGCACGCCCATGGCCACGATCATTTATGATAACTGATTAGAAATGGATTGTACCACTTAAGGAGTACATGACTCTTTGGAAAAATATAGAGGATGGAAGGCTTTTTATGCAAATAAGATATGGAAAAATTACTAAACAATGTATTAAGCATTAACACTGTAAGTCAGTTTCAAAAAAAATTGCATTTTATGAAACTGCCCAATATTCAAAATTTTATGAAAGTCACTGTTGAGAAGAACAGCGGCTACTTTCTCGCAGAAATGGTCGATTTTATGCAAATTAAACGTTAGGTGGAAATCTAGCACAGTAGCTGAGGGATCATAGATAGTTCTGCCGCTACTCATGTTAATACTGCAAAATTATTTCAAAGCCAGTTAACTCTATTTTACTTCAAATAATCATAAATAAATCTTTCAAAAAAATTTCAGCAGGTGAACATATCATGAAGGGCCTACAATAATGCTAATTTAATAATTAACTTAAATAAGTAAAATGTTAGTTTATTGTTTTTTATTTAAATAATTTAAATTCAACTAAATAAAAGTAAATTTATTGTCGTTTTTGTCTAATCAGTATTAGAATGAGTATGTTCGTGTATCACGATACCATTTTGAAATATCATATTCAATAATTACAAAACTTTCAACCGGGTGGAAAGTGAGCCTTCCACCGGGTGGAAAGTAGAATCAAACTTTCCACCTTTCAAAGATAGGCGAAATGTCATTATTACATGCATGGTTGTTGATGATATACCTTATACTTTCTTGTTACCTTGATTTACCTTATGTATATTGTCTTTGTCAAGTTATTGTCATTATCACATTTAGTTTCATTTAAGTTAAATAAAGCCTATATTCTCAAAGGTTTCTTTTACTTTTAAAATTTAATTAACTTAAATAAAAATCATGGATAAACTACTTCGTCCTGAAAGGCTTGACTTGGATCCCATTTTACCTTCAGCTGCACAACTCTGGGAAACATTGGCATCGTTCGTTTGAAAACTTCCCTTGAAGCCCCGAGGCCAAAATGATAAAGGAAAGCTGAATTTACTCATAAATTATGTTTGCTCTACGGTTTTGTGTACATCAGTGGTCAACAAGCTATAAGAATGCTATAAAGATTTTGAAACAATTTATGTTAAACCAAAGAATGAAATATTTGCCCGACACTCACTTGCGACCCGAAGACAACAACCTGGTGAGTCTATTGATCAATTTTTACAAGTTCTTAAGCAAATGAGCAAAGAATGTAATTTTAAAGCTGTCTCTGGGATCAAAACAGAGATGATTTCATTAGAGATTCTTTTATCACTGGCTTGAGCTCACCAAAAATAAGACAACGTCTTAAAAATATAACCCTTAGTTTGGATGAGGCTTTTGAAAAGGCTAGGTCTGTTGAAATGGCAATATATCAGTCGAATCTTATTATTCCCATTTCCATAACACTGCCGCATCAGCAAGTGTGGATCCAAAGGAAAAATTAAAAATGAAAAGATTTTAAGATGGCGTTTGGAGTTATCATGTTTCTATTATGACATAATTTATAGACCTGGAAATGAAAACAATGTAGCTGATACCCTGTCGAGGATCTCTATGAACATCATGATGCCCTTATGCCATCCTGGAGTTACTCGGCTTTATCATTGGGTCCGTTGTAAAGATTTACCATTTTCTATTGAAGATGTTCGAAAAGTAACAGCATCATGTCCTGTATGTGCAGAATTAAAGCCAAAATTTCACAAGAATCAAGGTGTTCTCATAAAATCGACATCACCTTTTGAAAGGCTGAAATTGACTTTAAAGGTCCAGTCCCATCTTCAACAAATAACCACTACATCTTCACGGTTATTGATGAATTTTCAAGATTTCCTTTTGCATTTGCATATTCTGACATGACTTCAGCAACTGTAATGAAATGTTTAGGTCAGTTATTTGCAATTTTTGGCATGCCATCATACATACACTCTGACCGGGAACGTCACTCATCTCTCAAGAATTAAAGTCATTTTTAGATTCTCATGGTATAGCAACTAGTCGCACAACAGCTTACAATCCGCAAGGAAACGGTCAGTGTGAAAGATAAATGGTATCATATGGAAAACAATCCAGCTTGCTTTGAAATCCAAGAACCTCAAAATAACTCAGTGGGAACTAGTTTTCAAGATGCTCTTCATTCTATAAGATCTTTGTTGTGTACTGCTACTAACTGCACCCCTCACGAAAGAATGTTCAACCACTCGCGTCGGTCTACCAATGGCTGTTCAATACCTACTTGGCTTTCCATCCCTGGACCAGTTTTCTACAGAAGAAACGTTAGAAATAGCAAATATGAACCTCTTGTAGAAGAGGTTGAGTTATTACAGTCAAATTCCGACTATGCTCATGTACGTCTGCCAAATGGAACGGAGAACGCACCGTCTCTACGCGACATTTAGCTCCGCGTGGAGATATGGCATTGAGTCAAAACTCCTTGACTCTGAAAATCCTCCTCCTTCCTCTACAAACACCCAGATTAAAGAAATAGGTGATTCCATTGGCCTGCAGGAAGCAACCAGTAAAGGTGCAAACTCGCCAGACAATCGTTCTGATTCAGAAATTCAGTCTGTTCAGATGACACAACAAAACCCAGATCAGATTCCACCTGGTAGGACTTCCTATGAAGACCAAATTCAAATCAAGGTGAACTTAATGGCAATTCATCTGTTGACTATCCGAGACGCAATCGACAATGTCCAAGCTATCTACGTGACTATGTCACAAGGTAGAGGGAAGAATGTTATGATATACCTTATACTTTCTTGTTACCTTGATTTACCTTATGTATATTGTCTTTGTCAAGTTATTGTCATTATCACATTTAGTTTCATTTAAGTTAATTAAAGCCTATATTCTCAAAGGTTTCTTTTACTTTTACAGTTGTAAATAAATGAAATAATATATTACTATTACTTAAGGGGGGCAGGGTATATTTTTTTTATATATATTAAATGTATAACATCTTAAGAATATTGAATTAAATTTTAAGGTCAATCGAAGCAAAATTAACGGATTTATGATAGTTTTAATGACCGTTGCTCCAACTCAGCTCCGTGAGCGTACAAAACTTTAAATCGATTTTTCCAAACATGTAATTTTTAAAGTCGGTGACCATTATTCAAAAAAAAAACTACTGAACCGATCGTTTTAAAAATTTGTACACCTTTTCTACATAAAAAAACTATCAAGTGACGTCTAGTTTTTAATAGTTTTGAATTAATATCAATCTTACAATAACAAATAAGTCGATTTTAGTGTAAAAAATTGACATTTCTACTTCAAAATGATGCAAAAAATTTAAAAATTGATAAAATAAAAAAACTCGGCGTCATTTTAAAGAGAAACTAATTGACTAATTAAAACAATTACTTTTTTGATTTCAAATAATCCAGTGTTAAGAAATCGCGGTCACCGCAAAAAAATTTCGAGGCATCAGTGGAGAACTGCAATAAATCCGTTATCACTTCATTACAATTTTTTTTTTAATTTCTTCAAATGTATTGTAATATACTAATTTTTTAAATAAATCTATATTAACAATATGTTATGAAAAAATTCTTCAATATAGGTTTTTTTTACCAAACAAACTTTAAACCCCCCTCCCTTAATAGAACCGGTCCGATTTTATTTTCAACGCGATCAATCGTGTGTTAAGGACAAATATTTTCAAATGCAGAAAAAATGGTAGAAAGTACATTAAAAATTTGTATTTATTTACACAATTTACCTTGATCCAAATAATAGCTTGGAGTACCAATTGGATACTCTGGAACATATTCAGCGATAGAACTTGTATAACTAAAAAAAACAAATACAAAATATAAAAAAAATGAAATATTTGGGGTAAAAAATAATAGGCTTTTTGTGAACAAAAAAGAAAATCTCGTTGCTGGGGTCTGGAAAAAGTTTCAGTTAAAATAGGTTTAAAAATGGAGACACACATCATGGCCGCACATTTTGGCTACTGGTAGGCCGTGTGCTGTCCGTATCTTGGCCCACTCATCAAGAAATTATGTATCACAAGATATAGCCAAAAGCTTGAACTTCCATTGTCTTAATTTGTTAATTGATACATAACGTTTCGGTAAGTGATGTATCTCCAACCGTTTTCAAATGATGACTAAAAACTATTCTGCCAGATATTCGGAAAGTCGATACTAGGCTTGCTAAACACATTTTGGCCATTTACAATTATTACAGCTTTTTTAAATATGGTTTTCTTCCAGTGGGGTTCTCTGTGAATAATTTTTGCTTCCGATCATTGTATGCGGTGTTGTTTTGTCCATAGGTGTTCGGCAATACCCGATTTCAACGTTTCACGTCGTTTCGTATGTTTTTTGTGTTCTTTAACTCTGACTTCGAGTGGTTTTTCGTTTCCCTGATGTAGACCTCACCATATTTACAGGAAATTTGGTACATAAAGTCATTATTTGAAACATTTTTGTCCGGTTTTGTTTTAGTAGGAATACTTCTTAAAGTGGTGTGGGATGCCGTTTTTCCTGTGCCGTCCAAGGAAGTTTAAAGGTGTATGGAAGCCCAATGCTATGGCCCATTCGATCAAAAATGTCCAGCCCAGTATGAAAATAACTGTCAGAGTTGGCCCCGCCGATTCTGCGCAATAACAAAATTCCACGAAATAATTTAATGTGTTGCCTACTTACACACTGATAAATCAACGTGAAGTTAGCCAACACATTATAATTTTATGAGAGCCGGAGTACCGTTTTTTGGATTGATCAAAACATTCTTATTTTAGTGATTAGTGTTTATTAAATTGAGACTATAATTTTGTGTTTATTGTTTGTTACTTATAATATCGTAACAAAATGACTAGAGGTTGTATGGTTTTGTCTTGCAAATCCAAGGGTAACATACCCGTCTTTTTAACTTTAGGTAAGTATTTTTTATATTTATATTAAGTGCTTTTTATAAGACGTAACGTTAGGTAACCGAATAAATAATAATATACCAATTATGAATAATAGGAAATATTAGTGAGAAAAGTAAGGCAATCTTAACTATCTTTTAGATGATTTCCACAATGTTTGTGTATTTCTGTGGATTATTAAAAAGAAATAAGGTTTACATTTAGGTACTTTTATTTCATTTAATTATTTAGTACACTCTTTTAAAGGATCAAAATTATTGATTACTGGGCAGACCAGGCAAATTTTAATATAAACAGGTCCCTCTAATTGAATGAAGAAGTACAATTTTGGTACGGTTTTGGAGCGCTGATTACAAATCTAAAAAAATCGGCAATGTTTCTTCCGAGATATTCATCATCAAAATTGAAAATCAAACTAACCTTATTTACACTATTCCTCCTTCTTTTTGCACAAAATTCTTGATTTTTACACTAAATTGGCACACAATATTTCACACCACTAAAACTTTTTTTTAAGTTTATTTTACACCTTTTTTACACTTTTATTTTTTAAGCAAATATGCCTGCTGCCTTTGAACTTAAAAGTTCGCAATTTAATGGAAAAAAGATGCAAAATAAATAAAAATACAAGGTTTTAAAAGGTGTTTATAAAATATCGTGTGCCACTTTAGCGTAAAAATCAAGAATTGTGTACAAAAAGAAGGGAGAATATAGTGAAAATGAGGTTAGTTTAATTTTCAACTTTGATGATGAAGATCTCGGAAACGAAACGTTGCCGAAAAGATATTTTTTCAGATTTGTAATTAGCGCCCCAAAAAACCCCTGTATACCAAATTTGATCAAAATCGGAGAGGAGGCAACTTTCGAGACAATACCATTTGTTTAAAAATAAATTAAATTTTTGGTTTCTTAATCTTGCATTATCAACTTTTTAAGCTCGACATACTGTACACACATAATATTTAACGGATACTGTTACAATGGATACTCAGGTACCAAAGGTTTGCTAAACATTTTTAACCACTGTTATTCTGTCTCATGAATGTTTGTTATTAGTGAAAAGTATAGGCCTAAAAAGCAGTTATAAAAATTTTCACTTTTTAATGTACAACCAGAATCTTAGGATTAGATTAAACTCATTTACATTATCTTCCCCTTCTTTTATCACAAAATTGGTGATAAGTACATAATACTATCATACAATGTTTGAAATTTATTTTAAAAAATCGTGTTTTTATTTATTTACAAAGATTTTTGGTAAAAATACAAAACTCCCAAAAATATCGACCATTTAAATAGAAGGCAGTGAAGTGGCGCCATCTATTCTTTCCATATTATATCAGATGATATAAAATCTAATATTACACAATAATTTTAAATATTATATAGTAGATAGTATCCTTTAATAACCAACAATTTTTTGCAAAAAATAAAAAAAAAAAGTGAATGTTGGAATTTGACATTTGATGATGTCAATTTTATAGATAGTAATAAAGAATTATGGAAATCCGGCCCTGACCTACTATTCATTGCGCAAATTCCGCGGGGCCAACCCCCCTATTCCCGCTGCCCTGCACGCCTGGACAATTTTGTTCTACAGTATTGGGCTTCCATACACCTTTAAACTTCCTTGGTGCCGTCTTGTTCAAGTTAGTTCAAGATGGCCGCCTTATAATATCCGACAACTAGGTTTGAAGTGGAAATTCATTTAACATAACTGCAGCACGCAAAATGCATATTGTATTAATAACAACTTGTGAGTTAAGATGTATTTTATAATTTTTCTGTTGACTTTTGCATTTGCTATTTATTTTTTGTTAACATTCAAAGTAATTTGTTTGGATAAAAGGTTTTTTTCCCACAAAGATGTATGGGGTGGTAATGGTGCGAAATAGCTACAGTCCAGTATAATAATTATGAAGTTGAAAATATTGCGCGGGATGTTAAGAAGTCGTCAGACGGACCTTGGTTGAGGATGTTTACCTAAAGTTTCAGCAAGCGGGCAAATAAGAAATATTTTATAAAATTAATACAAAGTAACGAATTTGTAAAATTTTTTGGTGTATTGTTAAATGTAATTCAATTCTTTGTGTGGAAATAAACATGTGTTATACTGCACAAAGTACAAATCAATTGGTGTGTGACCGCTGCTCTGTCAAGATCCGAGGCAAGGTCACGAGGAGATGTTCGCAAGAAGGGGTTCTCTCGCCACTGCTGTGGAACTTGGTTCTAGACAGCCTCATCGACCTCTTTAACAAGGAAAATCTCTACACCATAGCATACGCAGATGACTTGGTCATACTGTCCACAGGGAAATTCGAGAGCGTACTCTGCGAAAGGATGCAGACTGCCCTCAGGATAATAGAATGATGGTGTGCTGATCACGCGTTATCCATCAAACCGAAAAAGACAGAGATGGTTTTCTTCACAAGAAAAAGGAGGATGGTGAACTTGAACGCCCCAAGACTCCTAAACACACAACTGAGCTTCTCTACAGAGATGAAATACCTGGGGGTAACCTTTGATAGTAAGCTAACATGGAACTCTCACTTGGAGAAAAGACTCAAGAAAGCATACATTTCCTATGAGCAGTGTCGTCGGACCATGGGCAGAACCTGAGGAATGTCCCCTTGAGTCACTCTATGGATCTATACGGCCATCATAAGACCTACGCTAACCTACGGTGCTATCATCTGGTGACAGAAAGCCCAGCAGACGACAGTCATCCGAAAACTAGACCAACATCAACTAGGGCCATGAAGGTAATTCTAAACCTCACATTCCTGAACATATTCGTCAAGGCGAAGGCGATAAGTTCTTCCACTACTTCCAGTACTGCAGGTAAAAGTCGACTCTATTGCGCCATGTTTTGTTTTTAACAAACCCTACAAAATCGACATCAAGGGAGAATCGAACACAAACGTGGCAGGTGTAATCAACATCTACACCAACGGTTCGAAAACATGAGAAGGTACAGGATGTAAAATCTATTCTAGATCTCTAATCTTGAACATCAAATGGGCTATGGGTGAGTTGCCAAGTGTGCTTTAAACTGAGCTTACAGGCATAACCATCGCTGCAAAAGAAATAATCAGTAGGAACATCACTGATAAGGTCGTGCTTATCCATACGGATTGCAGACAGACACTACTAGCCCTGAGGAGACCACGCTACACCCCGGGTCTGGTACTGGAATGTCACCGTGCCCTCGCTAATGCTTCCAGCAGAAATGTGGTCACCCTCTGCTGGACCAAAGGACACGCTCACTCCAAAAGCAACCGCATTGCTGACTCGTTGGCCAGGAAGGCTGCCGGGACCAAACCTTTTGGACCCGAGCCTTTCGTAGGTCTGACAAAGTCTGCGATGAAGGACCTAATCATAAGACACTCTCATCAGCAGTTTACAAGACGATGAGATAAAACAGTAAACTGCAATTTTTCCAGGGAGTTACTGAACTATCCTGACAGAGATACAGCTAAGAATTACTTGGCAATGCCTAGGGCGAACCTTCGTCTATTCACCGGCGTTCTTACTGGACATTGTCAATTACGGAAGCACCTTTTTAGAATGAGTATAAATGACACGCCTCTGTGTAGAGGTTGTGAACAGGAGGACGAGACGGTGGAGCACATCCTTTGTGACTGCCCTGCGCTCTCGTCCAAGAGAAGATCCATGATAGGCGAGTATTGGCTTTCCTTGGCCGATATTAAGAAGATTTCCCTCGGCGACGTTGTCACCTACTTTAAATCAGTAGGAAAGACGTCGTACTAAGTGAGGAGTCCCCTTTAGGAGAAAGCACAACGGGCCTACCGAGGCCCAGGTGCCGTGATATCTATCACCCTCCTCATTTTCAGATTCAGATTCAGAAGTACTTTTATTTTGTACAATCGATATAGAAGATAGAGAGAACGTATTATCGTTAGAAAAGATCGCATGATATCTGGCGTCGCTAGCTCTCCATGTTTGGTTTCCAGTATTAAAATCCGAATTTAAAACATCACTTCACTTACATATTTAGAGCAAAGTAATCGTATGTTCCATTAATAAAATCGATCTCTTCTTGAGTAAATTTTGGTAGTCTGGAAAACGAATACCCTTCCAATTGACTTCTATTGCCCACTCTGTCAATAACTATGCGAGGCCAATTACCCTTGTAAACGGGATTTGCGTAGAAACCCAGCTAAAAATAAAAAAAAATCTTATTGCAATTTTTATTTATTTAAAAAAAATTTTACGATTATTCACTTTTTTGTAACTTGCAAATTAAGGTGTTTTTATTCTTACCAAAATTAACAAATTTGTGTTTCTGGGGCGCCCTGTACAGGGTCTTTGATTATATTTACGTGGCTTCTGAGGCCTTTATTTTTGAAGACAGAAAAAATGTTTTATATAAAAATTGTAGGATTTTTTTCATATTATCTTTTGAAATTATCATTAAAAATATATCGCAATAAAAAAATGGAAAAATATAGGTAACTTCAACTTTTTTAATGAAACACCCTGTATATTATGCGCTACAACGAAAGATCTTTTTTTTTCTGATTTCAAATATATACACATTGATGATATTTGGATGAACCATTTTTGAGATATTTAAGGTTAAATTATTAATAAATTACAAAAAAGTTTCATATTAGTATCAAGAAAGCCATGGAAACAGTAAAATTGTTATGTTGTTAAATTTGGTGAGGGTTTTCTCTGGACCAATAATGTTTATTTGTGTGATTAAACATTCCTGCTGAGGTGAAGGAAGACTTGTCGGTGAATAGAATTTAATTTAAAAACTTTGGATCCTGCTGCATAAACCTAGCTATTTCCAATGCATGCTTAGGTCGGACCTGCATGTTTTGTTCAGGAAGATTCTGAACGGACATAAATTTATAAGGAAAAATTTGTAAAATTTTAAAGTTAAATAAATTTTATAATCTGTTTTATTAAGTTCTGATGCCGCAATAGAAAAAGTATAATAATTATCCTGAAAAAATGAGGATATCCAAAACTTTGTTTTCATTACGTGCTGCAGTCCTTTTTGTTCATTTTAAGCTTTTTCGTTCAATAAACTTTCTTACTATTAGTATCTACAGATGGTACCCGTTGTTAAGGATATAACAGGTAATATTCCCTTTGCACTGTCGTCACATTATTATTGTTACTATTTTTTTCTTCTGAATAGCCCATCGACAAAAAAGCAATACAAACTACTTTTAATAGTTAAAATGATAAATTTTAACTTTGTACAATATCAATACGTCAAATTTATTAAAACAATTTTATTGTTTTTATAGCTTTCTTGATACTAATATGATTTTTTAAAAAATGTATTTATATTTTAAGCTTAAATATCTCAAAAATGGTTTATCCAAATATTAACAATGTATATGTATTTGAAATTAGAAAAAAGGATCTTTTATTGTAGCGCATAATATACAGGGTGTTCCATTTGAAAAAAA
>JAHBCN010013657.1:24014-36321 GCA_019359885.1 Listronotus oregonensis
AAAAAATTTTTAAAAAAACACGCATGAAAAAAAAAAATTATCTGGTTAATTCAAAAACACGAGCTTTTAAAAGGAGAATATTTCACGAATAAAAAATTTAGATAAAGTTTATTAACTTAAAATTAAATATTAATTTAACAAACCGTCTTTATTTTTTAAAAAAATTTCATATTGCCCTTTTTTTGAAGTAAGTGGAAAAACCACTTTCCTAGACGACGGGGAAATTTTCCCGCTGAAATTTTTTCCATAATCCACTTCTCTTATGTGGAAATATGTACATGAGTAAAATATTCAAAATAATTAAAAAATAATAAAACCACAGGATGACATATTTTTAAAAAACAATTAAATTTTTGTTTTTTTTTTTTAAACCCCCTTATTTCTGAAACATGCATTTCTTAACCTATGTTTATAGAAACTTATTTTGCAAGACCCAAACTGCTGTAAAATTTTTGGAACCTAAATCTTAAACAACCTGTATAATTCTTAAGAACTAGAAATATAGGGTTTTGGAGATTTTCAGTTATTCACTTAATTTTTAAGTCATTAAAATTTTTCAAAATGTCCCGTCTCGTCTCGTCTCAAAGCTTGTCTCGAAGAATTTTTTCCCCTTTTCTCGTCTCGTCTCGAAATTCGAGACAAAATGCTTTTGAGACGAGACAAAAGGGGCTTCGAGACGAGAGGGGGAGAGGGTCTCGTATCTCGTGTCTCCCCGGCAACTCTATGACTTGGTCATACTGTCCAAAAGGGAAATTCGGGGCGTACTCTGCGAAAGGATGCAGACTGCCCTCAGGATAATAGAATGATGGTGTCCCACCCGCGTTATCCATCAAACCAAAAAAAGACAGAGAGGGTTTTCTTCACAAAAAAAAGGAGGATGGTGAACTTAACCCCGGGGGGGGGGGTCCTTTAAAACAACGGGAATCTCCAAAAAAAAAAGGGGAATTTTTGAAGTGTTTTAAACCAGGGAAACCTGGGGAAGCCCCAAGAAAGGCATACCCTATAAGCCTTTTTTTTTAAACCAGGTGTTTTCCCTGGTGCAAACCCACGGGCATCATGAAAAAAGCCAAAAAAGGGCCAGGGGTAATTCTAAACCTCAATCCCTAAACATATTCGTAAGGGATTGTTGTGAGGTTATGCTGCGCCCCCACTTTGGAAACCCTGTAGGGAACGAAAGTTTTATTGAGGGAAATTTTCCCATTCCCCCATTTTTGGGGTTTTTAAAAAACCCAAAAATCGACAAAAAGGGAGAATCAACACAAACGGGGCAGGTGTAATCAACATCTAAACCAAGGTTTCCCCGAAAACATGGGTACAGGATGTAAAATTATTCTAGATCTCTAATCTTGAACTCAAATGGGTATGGGTGAGTTGCCAAGTGTGCTTTAAACTGAGCTTAAGGCAAACCATCGCTGCAAAAAAAAAAACAGTAGGAACATCACTGAAAAGGTCGTGTTATCCATACGGATTCAGACAGACCCCCCCAGCCCAGGAGACCACGCTAACCCCGGGTCTGGTACTGGAAGTCACCGTGCCCTCGCTAATGCTTCCAGCAGAAATGGGGTCACCCTTGCTGGACCAAAGGATAGCTCACTCCAAAACAACCGCATTGCGACTCGTTGGCCAGGAAGGCTCCCGGGGAAAAACCAAACCTTTTGGGACCCGGGGCCTTCATCAGCATTTTTCAAGACGATGAATAAAACAGTAAATTTCAATTTTTCCAGGGAGTTACTGAACTATCCTGACAGAGATACAGCTAAAAAATTCTTGGCTCCTGGGGAAAAACCCCTTGCCCATTCACCGGCGTTCTTATGGATATTGTCAATTAGGGGCCCCTTTTTTTTGAATGGGTATAAATGACACGCCTCTGTGAAAAAGGGTTTGAACAGGGGGACGGGCGGTGGAGCACATCCTTTGTGACTGCCCTCCTCTCGTCCAAAGAAAAAAGGGGATTTTTTTCCCTTCCCCCATTTTGAAGATTTCCCTCGGCGCGTTTCACCTACTTTAAATCAAAAAACGTCGTATGGGAGGTCCCCTTTGGGAAAAAAAGAAAGGGGCCTACCGAGGCCCAGGTGCCGGATATCTATCACCCCCCTTTATTTTCAGATTCAGATTCAGAAGTACTTTTATTTTGTAAATCGAATAGAAGAAGGAAACGTATTATCGTTAAAAAAGATCGCATGATATCTGGCGTCGCTAGCTCTCATTTTTTGTTTCAGTAAAACCCAATTTAAAACATCATACTTACATATTTAAGCAAAGTAATCAATAAAATTGATCTCTTCTTGAGTAAATTTTGGTAGTCTGGAAAATGAATACCCCTTTCCCAAATTTACTTCTATTGCCCACTCTGTCAATAACCATGAGGCCAATTCCCTTGTAAACGGGATTTGGGTAGAAACCCAGCTAAAATAAAAATTCTTATTGCAATTTTTTTTTTTATTTAAAAAATTTTTTTATTTCACTTTTTTGTAACTTGCAAATTAAGGGGTTTTTTTTCTTACCAAAATTAACAAATTTGTGTTTCGCGCCTGTACAGGTCTTTGATTATATTTACGTGGCTTCTGAGGCCTTTATTTTTGAAGACAGAAAAAAAAGTTTTATATAAAATTGTAGGATATTTTTTATATTATCTTTGAAATTATTATTAAAAAAATATCGCAATAAAAAAAAGAAAAATATAGGTAACTTCAACTTTTTAATGAAACACCCTGTATATTATGGCCCCCAAAAAACGAAAGATCTTTTTTTTTTAAATTTTAAAATATACACATTGATGATTTTGGATGAACCATTTTAAAATATTAAGGTTAATTATTATAAATTACAAAAAGTTTCATATTAGTATCAAGAAAGCCATGGAAACAAATTGTTATGTTGTTAAATTTGGTGAGGGTTTTTTCTTGACCAATAATGTTTATTTTTGTGATTAAACATTCCTGCTGTGAAGAAAAACTTGTCGGTGAATAGATTTAATTTAAAAACTTTGATCCTGCTGCATAAACCTAGCTATTTCCAATGCATGCTTGGTGGACCTGCATGTTTTGTTCAGGAAGATTCTGAACGGACATAATTATAAGGAAAAATTTGTAAAATTTAAGTTAAATAAATTTATAATCTTTTATTAAGTTCTGATTTTTCCGGAAAATTTTGGAAAAATTTTAAAAAAAATTATCCTGGAAAAAAATGAAAAAAGGGTATCCAAAACTTTGTTTTTATTACGGTCATCCTTTCATTTTTAAGCTTTTTCGTTCAATAAACTTTTTTACCTATTTTAGTATCTACAGATGGTACCCGTTGTTAAGGATATAAAGGTAATATTCCCTTTGCACTGTCGTCACATTATTATTGTTTTAAAAAATAAAAATTTTTTCTTCTGAATAGCCCATCGACAAAAAAGCAATACAAACTACTTTTAATAGTTAAAAATAAAATTTTTAAATTTTCAATATCAATACGTCAAATTTATTAAAAAATTTATTGTTTTTAGCTTTCTTGATACTAATATGATTTTTTAATTTATTTATATTTTAACTAATATCTCAAAATGGTTTATCCAAATATACAATGTAATTTATTTGAAATTAAAAAAAGATCTTTTATTGTAGCGCATAATATACAGGGTGTTCCATTTTAAAAAATTGAAGTTGCCTATATTTTTTTCCATTTTTTATTGCGATATTTTTTTACTGATAATTTTAAAAGATAATATGGGAAAAAACCCAATAAATTTTTATATAAAACATTCTTTTCTGTCTTCAAAAATAAAGGTTCCAGAAGCCACGTAAATATAATCAGAGACCTGTACATGTACCGGGTGTTCCACTAAGAGAGGTAGTCGGCTATATCTCAGAAACTACTAATGGTATAACTATCGGGAAAAATTTTTTAGATAAAAGTGACCAAGAGAAATTGCTGGAAATTATTTTCTAAGTCTGTGGGATGGCCGCTAGGGGGCCTAAGGGTAACAACAAAACATAAAAATATACATGTCTCAAAAAATATCAAATAAAGTGTATCAATAAGTGGTACTATTTTATTCTTTAATGTTTTCTAAATAAAGAAACTCTAGGTGTACTTTTGTCAGTTCTAAATTAAAGTGGTGGGGGAAGGTTATTAAAGTTTAATTTAGAAGAGTGCTAATAACTCCGGTTTGCTTAACCGAATTTAGTAAACTTGGTCTCGTTTAGAAGTGCATTTTAAGCATTATTTTTAGGTGTATAAACTATTGCTACACTCATCTCACAAACGCCGCTAGAGGGCGTCAAGGTAAAACTAACTTATTTTACAAAATTTTTGAAAATTTTAAATACAATGATATATACCCTTTACATATTTAGATTAAGGGAAAAATCCCAACAAAACGGCGAAACCTCGCAATTTAATATCTCTTTTTCAAACCGAATATATTAGCAAAAAATATAAATACGACATAGAGACGTAACGCATTTAACGACACAATGTTTTCTTACCTAATCCGATTTATTTAGGTAAAAATTAAATTTATAAATTTTTACAAATCTAATGACATACTGCATGGTTTTTACTAATTTAACCCATTTAACGATATTAGACAACATTAGATAATTATTACCAACCTAAACTGTAATAATTCATTGAGCGTGGTCCTTATCAAGTTAGCTTTGAAAACAAAAGGATGCTGAAATGTCAAAAATCCAACAATTTTTATTTCAAAATATTATTTTTACTGTTGTGCTATTGTAATTTTAAAAATATTATTTAGTGTTGTGCTATTGTGTTCTTAAAAATGCCTTGTTGCTTGAGGATTAAATCCCTACATAAGCAAAAACGTTGATGACATTTTCCCCAGTTCTACGGCGTCTGCGGTGTAAGGGGCGAAGAACACTTCCGTGGTACGAAAGCGATTTGCTAAACAGGTGAACATTCTGCTGCCAAGCTGCCGTGCCGGCCTCTAAGGATATCTCAATACATGCAGCCTTGCAGTTATTGTCGCATTTGCAGACACTCAAAATAACTAGCAATAATATCAACGGCTTCTTCAAGCAATAAAGGCATCTTTTAAAAACACAATAGCACAACACTAAAAATTATATTTTGAAATAAAAATTGTTGGATTTTTGACATTTTAGCATCCTTTATTTTTCAAAGCTAACTTGATAAGGACCACGATCGATAGATTATTACAGTTATAGGTTGGTAATTATCTAAATGTTGTATAATATCGTTAAATGGGTTAAAATTAGTAAAAATTACGTAGTATGTCATTAGATTTTGTAAAATGTATAAATTTAATTTTACCTAAAAATCGGCCTAGTAGGAAAACATCGTGTCCTTAAACACGTTACGTCTCTATGTAGTATTTATATTTTTGCAAATATATTCGGTTTGAAAAAGATATTATATTGCGGTTTTCGCCGTTTTGTTAGGATTTTTTTTTCATCTAAATATGTAAAAAGGTATATATCATTGTATTTAAATTTTTCAAAAAAATTCGTAAAATAGGTTAAGTACCTTGACGCCCCTAGCGGCGCTTGTGAGATGAGTGTAGCAATAGTTTATACACTTTAAAGTAATGCTTAAAATGCTCTTTCTAAAGGAGACCAAGTTCACTAAATTCGGTTAAAGCAATCCGAGTTATATAGGCACTTTTCTAAATTAAACTTTAACCTTTCCCCACCACTTTAATTTAGAACTGACAAAAATTACACCTGAAGCTTCTTTTGTTTAGAAAACATTAAAGATAAAAATAGTACCATTTATTGGTACACTTTATTTAATATTTTTTGAGAAATGTATATTTTTATGTTTTATTGTTACCCTTACGCCCCTAGCTGCCATCCCACAGATTTGAAAATAATTTCCAGTAATTTCTCTTGGTCACTTTTATCTAGTATTTTTTTTCCCGGTAGTTATATCTTCATTAGTAGTTTCGAGATATGTTGACTACCTCTTAGTGGAACACCCGGTACAATAAACCTAAATTTAAGAACATAAAGAGATTTAAAAACTAACTTACATTAAATTCAAGGGCTCGTTCTTGTGCTTCTAAATCAAGGGAACTATTAGTTTTCGCATAAATCCAAGAACTTGCTATGTTTATTGTTACTTTTCCTAAAAAAATATTTATGTTAGTGATATCGATATTCATCGATACATTGACATTACGGATTCTGCTTCGAGGAATTAGCCAACAGGGCAACACGTATTGCCACTCTTATGCATTCCTTTACAGCCCAACTTTAGATGTCTTTGGACCTTCAACTTTTTTTTTGGAGGGCTGTGTTCATAGGCGTGCGCAGGGTGTTAGTGGTGCCGAGATATTAATAATAATAATTATAAAATAAAGTGAAAACTGGCACTATTCCAATACGAAGGAGATATTACAGGGTGATTCGTTAAGCCCATTGTGCGCCTTGCAATGAACCCACTCTCACGCCGTCTTAACTCAACTAAGTATGGCTTTAGCATTAGGAACCACAACGAAGATGTAATAAGGCTGAATCATCTGTGTACATGGAGGACCTTAAACTGATGGAGCTACAAAATCAGCTCGAGCAAATGCTCAAAATCGTCGAGGAGTTCTTCGGAGATAGGATGCGGTTCGGACTTGACAAATGCCGCGTCCTAAACATAGTTAGAGGGAAGATACAACCGGGTCATTTGAGATGCAAGACGGTCAGAACATCGCGGCAATGAAGGCCGAAGAGACCTATGAGTACCGGGAATTAAACAGGCGCAAAGAATCGACCAGGAACAATGAAAGACGAACTAACAAACGAGTTTATCAGAAGGGGAAGGAAGGTGTCGAAATAATCTAAATAGCAAAAATCTGTTTAAGGCGTTAATACATACAATGCTTCGCACTCACTTACTCATTTGAAATTGTGGAATGGAGAAAACTGACATCGATAAGAAGAAAAGATGAGAACACTCCTTAAAAAAAAGGCACACAAACATCCCCCCTGTAAAATTTTGAACGAAAAAACGCTTCATGATATCTAGGAGGAAGAGGATTGTGGATATAGTAAGAATTAGACCAACAAATAATAAATTTTACGAATTATTTCCATAGACTGGCAGACCCCTTCCGATACACCAAGCAATATGCGAAGCCGACGTTTTAACACCGTTGCATGATGGATCGTGAAATGCGCAGACACCAGAAGCTCCTTTCATGGACGTCACCCAATGAGGTCACCCAGGAAATGTCGACAAGTGCGTCGGAATTACGGCCCGACTTCGGGGATGATGTTCCCAGAGACTGAAGGCTCCTATTGCTATACAGGACCAGGTTATGCCAACGAAAACTATCAAAGCATATCGTTAGAGACCCGGGTTTTATAGAGAAGGGACGATGCAGATATGGATGTCAAACAGGGGAGACAATCCAGCATATAACGGGGTTGCCAAGCATTTCAGCATCAGAGTATAGAAAGACACGATTCAGCAGCCAAGATACTCCATCAACAATTGGCAGAGAACCCAAAGCTTACAGACTGAAATTGCCTTACTACAAGTATACTCCTGAATCTACGGAAATACAATGAAAAGTTGCCAAGTACAGAAACCTAGAAACACAAATAAAAGACAGTGGGGAATGAATAACGCCCAAAAACGATCCCATAATTTTATCAACAACTGGCATTATATCAAAGACTCTTTAAAAAAACATCAAGGGACTAGGCCTCGGTGAACATCTGTAATAAGGCTATGTTTAAAAAGGGAGGGCACGGGACCGTTCGGACTGTCCGGAAATTTGTGGGGAATACAGCAGAACATAACGTCACCTAGAGCCCGACAACACGGAAAGGGTTTCCACAGAGCTCAACTTTGATAGAGGGAGTGCAAAGCCGTGTGGTTTTAAATCATAAGTTATTAAACTGAATACGATACATTTCATACATTTGAATCTAAGGATTGTAATTTTTAAATCGAACTCTATCAAATAATAATTTTTATATTTGAAATACAGTAATCTTTTTCAGACTAGTGGGGGTGCCACGGCACCCATGGCACCCACTGTGTGCACGCCTATGGCTGTGTTATTTAAATAGCTAATAATTAAATATTTTTTATGTTTAACAATTTAATTTAATATTACTTACCTCCCTGAGTCGCCCGGAACTCGTCATCGTAGATTCTATAAGCTTTGGCATGGGCCAATAAAGAAACGTAGGAACACTGGTACAAACCATCACCTATTAGCATCAATCCAGGTGCGTGCACTCCCTTGAAAAAGGTCAATAAACAATATAATTTATTGAGTTAAGAACAAAAAAAGTAAAATATAAAATTCTAATTTAATTTACAAGTTATTTTTAATACTGAAGGTATACAGCTTATCTACTCCCTTCATTTTCTACTTTAAAATAGTTGAATAGCAAATATTTTTATTTTTTGTTGAAATAATTATTGGGGTACAGAAAGTATATTTGGTGTTTTAAACGATATACGTAAATAATCTCGTAAATAGCAATATGGTTTATCTTACCTGACCATATCCAACGGAACATGTTGTTCCAGGTTCGTTTATAGTAACCCAGTACTTGACATACGGTCCCAAATGTTGAAATACAACTCTGGCATAGTCTCCAAAATAATTCGCAATTTGTGGGTTGAGCCATCCTCCTAAGTCACTAAGATGTTGCGGTAGGTCCCAGTGGTAGAGGGTTACAACCGGTTCGATACCATTTGACTTAAGTTCCTTTAAAAAAAAGTTTTAAGAAATGTAGTACTTAAAACAATTTTTTTAACTTAAAAAGGGGAATTTTAATCTTCAATTTTATTAAACCTGAAAACTCATGTTCATTGTTTTGATACTAGACCAAGCTGCAACTATTTTTGTTGGATGTACTCAAGGAAGCTTAAAGGATAATGGAAGCCCAGTGCTGTAGAACAATCTTGTCCATGCGTACAGGCAAAAGCAAGCGTTTATAGGAAAAAAGGCCCTGCGGAGTTTGCGCAATGAATAGTAATGGTCAGGTCTGGAGTTCTATAATTTTTTGTTATCATGTATAAAGTAGACATTATCATATGTCAAATGTAAAATCCAACTGCACTTTAACTGTTTTTATTAGTTTTTTCGATAACATTATTGGTTTTTAAACGAAACCACTATATAATATTTAAAAATTATTTATTATAATTATTTTATTTACTTTACTGTGTTTTATTGTAATATTAAATTTATGTCATCTGCTTTAATATTAAAAAAGAATAAAGACGCCACTTCACAGCCTTCTTTTTAAATGGTTAATATTTTTGGGAGTTTTGTATGTTTACCTAAATTGCGTAAAATAAAATAGAAAATACGAATATTTTGGATAAATTTTAAACATTGTATTATAGTTGCTGTCATTAATCTAAAGGGATTATGACATTGTCGAGAATGGGGATAGCAAAAGTCCAAGACGCGAGGGTGTGAAAAGGGCGGCTTATGCTGGCGGGGCCCTGTCGGGTAATCTCTTAAAGTTACTAGCATTCTCAGCCGTGGACAGAGTCGTGCCACAAGTCGAAGTTTTTATATGGTGTTATTTTTGCATAGTTGCAAATATTTATATACAGAGTTGATATTTTTATTGGTTTTGACTGTTTTTACTATATTGTTTTTGGTAGTGTTTAGTCGTGTAGTTTTAATTAGTCCTTAGTGTGCCATAGACCAAAAGTTGTGTTTCCCATAAGGATTCTGTTATTTGCTCGGAGCATGTTAAAAGAAGATTTTTTTGTAATCTTACAGAGACCTTCAAGATAGCTTGTAAAAAGCCCATTTCTGATCCTGCACCTCTAAAAGAAAAGCTTCCTTCCTGTTTTTCTTCTATAGGTATTTTCACGGCTTGCTTAGACAAGTTGGCCAGTATAATTTCTTTCTGGCAGCTCCCAACAGAGCAACACGTGGTGCAACTTTATGCATCTTTTTAACAGTTCAGCTAGAGAGGCCCCAAACTTTCCGCTTTCTTCTTCGCTTCTTCATCCCTGTGATAGGTTGTCCTTGCGCGCAGGCTTATCCTGCGCGCACACAGACGACAGATCGCCCCGGTGCCAGCAGCCGCTCGCGAATACGTGGGATCACGACCCACGTTATAACCCGCCCACGAACCATGGCGTGAATCTGTCACCTTGACGTCACAACTTTTGAAAATAATGCTGGCATCTAACCCATGGTCACTTTACAAAGAGAATATATTGGTTACGCAGCATAGAACTTGTAGCCAAAGGTACATGCAACACCGAGGCACACCGGAATCTTACATCTGTCAGTCGTAAACGGTGAAATACCAAAGCAATAAAAACAGCCAAAGAGAACAGGTTGCTCACCAAATCAAAGGTATTATTCCTCAGCTGTGGTTTGTGCTAGGACACTTTCAGTTTATCAGCTCTAAAGATACTGAGACGGTTTGAAAATACCGTTAAAGATGTTTAAAGACAGCAATACTGGTAATGATCACTAGTCATTTTTGATGTACAATATAAGGCTGGGCTTTAACACTTGCTTTGCTAACTGTAAAATTGTAATAAAACACCCTGTAGCCTATTGCCGACAAATAGTCATTTTACCAAAATCCCAATATTATAAAGATAGTTAACACTCTGTATTAAAGTTATTTTCTAACAAAATCTTATATATATATATCAA
This sequence comes from Listronotus oregonensis, assembly GCA_019359885.1. NCBI lineage: Eukaryota > Metazoa > Arthropoda > Insecta > Coleoptera > Curculionidae > Listronotus > Listronotus oregonensis. Next base: position 34,630 of record JAHBCN010013657.1, read on the forward strand.
ATGATCTATCATTAAAATCTATGTGCAATGACATTTGCATTTCAAATTGTCTAAAAACAAAAAAACTAAAGGTAAAAGTTATATTTGTATAAAACACATAACACAAGCATATATCAGTAATTTGCTCAATTGCCAAAACATAATATACTCAGTACCATTAAATACGCAAACATATATTTTCCAGGAAAACAAGGTTAGTACACATGCGTATAATAAATATAAAATATTATTTACCAAATAAAATCTTAATGATAAACAACATACAAGAAAAATAGTTATCAGGTTAATTTCTCGCATTAACACAAGATATCACTATCTAAGTTTGAGTTTCTCACATAGCTAATACGAACATTGATAATATGTCATCATTTCTGTATAGTATAAGTACTTTAACAGATTACGGTTACCTGCAAGCTGACATTCTGTCGCAGATGAAGGGGCCAAAAATGGGGGATGCGCTGAGAAACACAGAAAAGAGATATCAGCAAGATATAAAACATGCCTTGTGAGGAGAGAGATATTAGGAGCGTGAAAAGTCCCAATATTTTTAATTAACTAAAATGGTAACTGGACATTTTTTTATAGAACAATGTGGAAGAGGATAATTCAGTGGAATCAGGTAATAAACACAAACACACATGTTTTCCGATGAAAAATACCCCAATATTAGGTGCTTATATATATTATTTGAGAAAACAAAATAATATATAATGCTCTTTCTATTAGAATATGTAATATACCTTGACGTTATAACGAAATCTGCATCTGTAATGAATGTAGCTTAGCTCTTTGATATTTCAGAGACCAGCCAGGATGTAAAACCACACAAAGATGATAATTTCTGTTTGTTAGGTACATTTGCTTTATCAATGTGTTCTTACACAATACATAATAAGAAAGAGAAGATAGATGACTAAAATGAACTGCGAACAAATCCTTTATTTTAAAGCGGAAATAAGAGTAATAGAGCTTATGTGTTTGATAAACAGATTCAAACGTGAAGAAACTGTGTAAAGGTTAACCGATACAAAACAGGCCACATTCGTACTATACAGAGTCAATAATGTGCCAACGCTAAAAATAGTAAAATCAACTGGCCACCAACATTTACTGAATACAATCGTCTAGTATCCGCAAAATATAATGAATAAAAATGAAGGGCAGCCATAGATTCAGTATACAGCAAAGTTGCTTATCAGAAATATATTGTCATGTCAGGCTGGATGCAGGAATTTCTGTAATAATGGAAAATAGAAAGCCTATCTGTTTATTTCCAAACAGCACTGTTTTTAAATAACAGCACTGTATTTCAACAGCCCTGTCTTTCTCCAAATAACAGCACTGTATTGAACAGTTCTGTTTTCCAAATAACAGCTCTTTATTTCAAATAACAGCCCTGTTTTTCCAAACAGCCCTGTCAGCACGCCCACACGCCTTCATATTTTTCAAATAACAGCCTCTGTATTTTCAAATAACAGCCCTGTTTCAACAGCCCTGTGATACACAGCTCCTGCATTTTAATAACAGCTCCTGTATTTTCAAATAACAGTTCTGTATTTTCAATATCAGCCCTTGCAATAATCTCAAACAGCCCTGTATTTAAATAACAGCCCTGTATCAGCCCCAAAAACAGTCAGCTCCTGTTTTTAAATAACAGCCCTGCATTTTCAAATACCCTGCATTTTAAATAAC